>JAVCKT010005998.1:0-11516 GCA_032273925.1 Rhynchotus rufescens | reverse complement strand
AGTAGAGGGGGACGATCACCTCCCTCGACCTGCTGGAGATGCTCTTCTTAATGCACCCCAGGAAATCTGCACCACAATAAACCAGAGTCGGCACCTGTTGTTAAAACAGGCAGACAAAGCAGATGTTATTCCCTACAATGTAATCAAATGTAGATTTTCCAGATTCTCACCCAAAGAAATTTTTAACAACTTCTACATCCATCATAAATGTTGGCATATCCTGTCACTGACACTGAAGATGTCAATTAACAGCCAGCTATATGAGGAAGCATCTGGCTTTTTCTACTACATAATCTAAAACATTTGAACTAAGATCATCATTATCTGTTTTTTAAACAAGAAGGCTCACTCAAGCTGACCAATTTTGTTCAGTACACGAGCCTGAGGTATATCTTTGTCACCACTGAATTCACATAATAGCTCAAACAGTTTTTACCTGCCAACTAATACTACATGAGAAACGTGGGTGCAGTGCTCCTCTAAGCAGATATTTGTATTATTACTGTTTTAAGTAGACCCTCACCAGAACAGCTGCCCTGGAGATGAAGCAAAACGGCAGAGAAGTGCTTTGGCTTATGATGAATGCATATCACAGCCTAAGTATGGGTATTTCACCAGATTGTCCATCGTGATGTCAAAAGGGAACACCAGCAGTTTTGTATTCGCAAGTGAAGAACGGTGGCACATGACACAAACACGAACAGCACAACAGATCTTTCCACAATAGGGTTATATGCTCTTAACCTACTTCATATGTACCTACAGGCAGAAGTAATCTCAGGAAGAAGAGGCAGTGAGGAAGCCCTTTTCCATTCCTCCCTTGAGAACAAGGTCAGTGCAAGGAAAACGAAGAAGCCGAAGAAGATGGAACCTCCAGGTCCATCACAGATGTTTCAAGGGCTTTTGCCTCAACTCTGAGCCACATCTCAATGGTGCAGGGGTACATCTGCCCCTTTACAGCCTGACCGCACGCACAGCTCTGCCTCAAAAGCCCCTCCTATGGTGCCAAGGCCTCCTGTCCCTGGGCACACGCTGCCCCCTCGGCCCCTTCACCAGGCTCTACCCTGGCTGGGGCTTGCTGTGTCCCAACACATGCAGCGAGTGGAACGGGTCTCTGCTCCTCCTCCCTCCCCACCCCACAGCTAATCCCAATGGCACCCATTTACCCGGTACAAAGGGTATAGAGGAGGCCAGTTCTACAGGAAGGTTTGGACAAGGGATTTTCTGAATGCTGTTATATGAAAGCACTCCCATTTTATACCCAATGTGGGTCTTTTTTGAAGAAATTACCATCACAGCATTTGAAAGGCAGTAACTGATATTCCCTGCTTTTTAATATTTCAAAGTCACTGGCATTTTATCAAAGCCCTTTCTAACATGCCTATAGGAGCTCAAAAGAGCTGCAGGAAATTTGACATATGTGAAATTTTCTCCATAAAATTCTTTCCTCAATAATCCAGCAATGATCCTAAATGTTTGCTTCATACAGTCATCAACTACTGTCATTGTTAGTTCATAACCTGAAAAAGGACGACACATCCAAGGATAAAATACAATCCTTCTAAATCAAGTTCATCCCTATATATTGAGAAGGAAGGAAATAGATTACTGAAAAATTCCAACTCACTCTGACACATTCAACAGCAGATATTCATCTTTTCCAGAATCTATCAGGAGATGCCACACTGCCATAGTGCCAGAGAAAAAGCAGCACATCTTCTCATGCAGGCTGCTTTCATCCCAAACCATTTGCTCTGCTGTGATGAAAGAGATGGTATGTGTGCCCAGAGGTAGCAGGGCTTGAAAAGCTGCACTGGAATAGAAATGCCATTCACAAACTGAACCTTGTACAAAAAAAAAAGAGGAAAAAGGGAAGGGGAAAGAAGGAACAGGAAAATAAAAGACTTTAAAGCTATTTTTGTTTTTGTTCACAGTGAGTACCTACTCTTTACGCAAGCTGCCCTTCATTTCAGAAATTCCTACTATGACCTTCTGTACTTCCTGTACATTCAGCACCAGTGAGATGCTATTAGACATACTGAGGTACATCTAATGTGGATGCACTGACAATAGCTAGCTATTCCACAAGCTTATAATTCCAGAAGAGAGATCTTTTGGCATGAAGACAAGAAATGTATTTTTACCTAAATCAGGCTGCATGGTTCTCCTGCACAAGATTGTCTTGGCTTGGGACCTAAAACTGCACACATTCATGGGCTCAGACCTTTCTAGCTCCACCATCAGAGGGACAGAGATATCTGCAACTCGCATTTTGCTTACACAGCATAAAGGCTGTTGGGTCTCAGCAGTAGGTTTGAAGTATCTGCTAAGAGATGAGCCCCTGTCCCATTTTTACAGCACCTGCAAGTTCAGTGTGAGAACCCAGCACCCCTTTCTGCAACCTGCTCTCTAAAGCAGCACTGCTGAAGTGTGCGGATGGTGAATGAAAGTCACCATCAGTGAGCACACTGGAGCAACAGGCCTCAATTCGCACAGAAAATATTAATGTGCACACAATTTAGTACAACCGCCCTTAAAGTTGCCTTTTATTTCCCATTGCAAATACTACGGTGCTTAATCAACACTCACACAGATGGAGCTTTCACATTAGTGATGCCCTGTTATTACTTCTCTAAAATCCTTTTTAACATGTGGTAGGTTCCATTAAAGCAAAGCAAAAGTGAATTCTTGAAATAGTCTAGTCAAAGTCAGCTTTCCCAAGCTAGCTGCCACTTTCAAAATAAATTAGTCCCCACAGGGATTACCACCAGCACAGGCAACAGGCAGCCACCCACGCAGCACAGTCAGCTGTTACAATTTTAATTCATTAGTCTCTTCAGGTTAGAAGTTATTACAACTTCTTCAGGGGAAAAAATAAAATAAAAAAAAAAAAGCTGAGATGACCTCCTAACCCATTTTAAAAACTGTTACTCAGCCTTTAAAAACACAACAACTATTTCTTAACAATAGGGATTAGAAACGATTTATATGAAAATAACATTCAAACCAGCCTTAAAGTCTTTGAAAGAGCTATTTGAATAGCAGCTCGAATGCATAATAAATCTGAAAACTGCAGACTATTTAGATTCTTTAAAGCCAGCCTCAAAACAAGTTACGATGATGCTTGTAAAAATTGCCAGTAAATGAAAATTAACAGTGCCTGAAATGTCTTAAATTACATTCTGCTTCAGTGTGATGTTCAAACTGAGATGATATTAATTACTACTGCTGGTATATTCTCAGTTTCTACAATTAAAAGAACTATTTTTGGAATAGTCTTTCTCAGTGAGAGAACGCTCCTTAATAAATGTTGAGTTTTCTAAGTCTACCATTCTTAATCTAAGACAGGAGAAATTTATTTTGCACAAAATTAGACAAGGCAAGATTTGGAGTGCTTCATTTACCTAAATCATAATAATGGCCTTATTAAGTTAGAGCTCAAATCTGTCATTTTAATCCAATATTTTTCATCTTTCTCTTGAAAAGTCTAGTAGTAGATGCACAGAAGGAAAAAGATCAAAAACAAAACTCATCATAAGAATGGGAATCAGTATACGGCAATCCTTCCCTGCGGATACCCTCCCAATCTAGGAGAAGGCCTCCCATACGGTAATTTAACTTCTTTAACAGCTTCTAGGGAATTCAAACATTTTAAGAATACTAAGTTTATCAGATTTCAAGAATTATCTTCTTACCAAAGAAAACCCAGGACATTTGGGAGGCATCACGTCCCTTTCCAAAAGCCACTCTGACTCCTTCCCATTCTATATTTGCTCACTGCATACAAATTTTACCCTTGGTCAAACCTCACAGCTACGCTGGGTACAGAAGTCACACCGAGAACTCCAGAGCTTCCAGCCACCTTGGAGCCCCGGTGGCAGCACAACCTGGCTACCTTCTCATGGTCCCTTGAGCTTCTCGGCCATTCAAAGCACGGAGCTGCCCTCCACCGACCTCCTCGCGGGGCAGGCACGAGAGGGCTGACGGGCTCCTCATTTCACTGAAACGATTAACCTCAATCTGACTACCTCTAACCAAGAGACTAGCTCCTGACACTGAGGGCAAGGAATGGGATACAACAGGACTAGCTAGAGATAGCTATAGGACTAGCACTAACCACTCAGTTCTCTAGAGGAAAACACAGCAAGCAGAGCCCAGGCTTTAAAACTCCTGGCTCGGTTTCATGCAGCTGTTGCTGAAGCAGCTTGAACAACTTGTTCTTTTTTTTACCTCCCACAGGACCTGCTGCCTTTAGAGTCCCTCCCCTCACTCGTGGCTCCACCTTTCCCTTACATCCCATCTTCTCCTCTTCTCTATAGGGTGGGTGAGGTGGCATGAGGGCAGTCAAGTACTGGAGATTTGGCTCAACAGCTACTGGAGCCAGTACAACACTCTGCCCACTTGCTTTGAAATGAAGCTCATTTTAGGCAGAGCTTCTCCATCCAGAATCCAGACACAGAGTTTAAGTATTTCCTCCTTGAAGCACACTGACATCACACCAAGGTAATAAAAGTTTAAGTGCTGCAAACCATACAATAAAGGCATAAAAGAAGGTCAGTCAGAAACTAACTCTTTTCAGCCCTTAAATCACGGCTTAAGGAAAAACAGAGCAATCTTTGTCAAAGCATCTATTTTCTACCATTGGACCATATAGCTTCACTCAAAACCTGCTCGTCGTTGAATTAAAATCAGCTGCAGAAAAAGATAAATCTGACAGCAGTTGTCTGATCCTCACAAAGGAATTTGACTGTGACAAGAAAAGCTAGAAAGAGAAATAAAATGCTGCAGCAACAAAGGAAGAAAAAAAGAAATAAACAGGGAGCCCATGCAGTAAATTCAGAAAATGGGATGCTTCCGAAGCATAAACTATCCAAGTGCTTTTAGCTTTTGGCAGTGTGCTGGCATTAATGCCTTTCCTGCTCAGGCTTGAGACGTAAGCAATCTTCTCTGTTTGCAGGGCCTGTCCCATATGGCAGAACCAAACAGGGAGCTGAAAGCTCCTGCTGTAAACAAAGCTTCAGTGGAGGGTCAATAGAAATCTCAACATGAAACAAATGTGCTGCTGATGAGGCAGGTGCTGCAGGACCGTATCGCGCCGCCAGAAACACAGGAAAGGAGGCAAATGCAATTCCCCTCCAAGGCACCACTTCTGGGTGCCTAATCTTCAGCTACATGGAAACATATGAAAAATGTGTTTGAACATTGAAAAACTTGAAAAATGTTAAAGCAGCAAAAATTCAATTTGTCACTAATGGATAAGTTAGTTCTTAAAAGTAAGCTTAACTAAGTCAAATGGCGCATCAAGAAATCAACCCTCATCTATCATCTCCTAAAAATATGATCATCAGAATGCAAGAAAATAAGCTAGCTCCATAAGACTAAATTTGCTCACTTTGTGAGTAAGCAGAAGACATTCAGCAATCCCAAATTCCATACTTATCTGCACGCACAGGCCCATGGGTAAACAGAAACATCTAAAAGAGATCGAATTTACCTACTCCTGTCAAATTGTTGAGCATCTTGCTAGCTCTGCAGTTAGTGCAATTCTACTCCTTTCTACCGTGGCTGAAACAATAAAATCTCTTTCTGGTACTTGAAATCTATGTTCAAAAAGCTTTCTGTAGGCTACACAGAGCTGCAAAAGCAGAGGCCAAGGCACACCGGGTAGAGCTCAGCTTTGTAGCTTTGAAAGAACAGGACGCACTTCTGTCTCAACTGCGATCAGCTACGATACAACTAAAAACTTAGTGGAATCAGCCTTTGTTTTGGGCCCTGGTGCCTGTTCCTGTCACCTGTTCGTCACTCTCACATCAGCAGTGACCCACACACGCAACTGAACACCCTCTGCAGGTAGAATATGCTTTTATGGGGTGATCACTTGAATATATCATTGAGTTCTTATATAAGGGGTAGAAAGTGTATTGCTGAATGACAACGTGCTACTCTGAACTTCCAAACATAATACTGAATTATATGGCCTGAATCGACTGGGAATGATTAAGACTTAACTGCATGCTCAGCACCTGGATAAGGAAATCCAGGAATCTCTCAGTTAGGAGATTCCCATTAGATGCAAAATAGACAATAGCAATGAATGCTTACTTGATATACTGCAAAGAAATAATTGATTGCTTTAAATTAAAGCTGCTCAGTTACTTGCATTACCAAATTCCTCTTGAATAATAATTTTAAGCTCTATTTTTTCCAATCTACCCAAAAGCCCTATAGAGGAAACCTGATGGACACATCCAGTTGGCTCTGACTGGTCAGCTGTGGCCAACAAATGCCAAAAGGGGCTCAGGACCCTGAGAATGCCTTAAATACCAAGGTTTCCATGAACGTCCTTCGACCTGTCTTGAGCATCTGTGGTGAGACAGCATCAGCCTTGGAAACTTGCCTGTTTCTCCACACTGCCAGAAAAATTAACACTCATTTAGGCATCTTTCCGATACCTAGGGTAGACTAGATGAATGCCAAGCTTTTGATAAGGTCACTCTTACCCTTCAAGCTTCAAATGAACACCATCATGTAATATTAATATCAATATCTTTTTAAATACTCCATCCCCATCAGCATCATATTTAGCCACACTGATTACCGGAAGGCTATTTTTCACAGTCCTCATTCACATGGTATCTGCCCGTCTCTCTTTTTCCAGTACATTCCTAAGATTTGGCTTCAACTGAAAAGACAAATTTAAAACTCATTAGTCAACCCTTTTTGATTGACAGCCTGATCAGTCTTTGATTATGCTAACTTTCACGTCACTGCAATATGTAATGCTATCTATAAACTGATACCTTTATTTCCAGTAGCTATATATTAATGAAACCAGAATTGAAATGTGTGGTTTGGTACATCTGTGATTCTTTCTATTCATGCATTTTAAATAATACAGCAAAACTTCACAATGGATAAATTATGGGGGTTTAATTTGAAGTTTTAAATCTTTATACGATTTGATAATTTAACTTGCATAAAACAATACTGAAAGTAGAAACTATTGACATAAAAATAATTAAACTAAAAGAAAGGGAAAATAAATGAATGAAATAGGTCCTAATGAAAAACAATATGGAAGAAAAAAATCCAGTGCTAATTTTGAAGAACATTAGCCTGCTCTAGAAATGAAGAGAGAGAATAACTGTCTTTACTGACAAGGCTATGAAGCCATGGTTATTTTTATATATATATATATGTGTGTGTGTGTGTGTGTGTATATGATTTAATAATTAGCACAATACCTTTTGCAGATATCTGACGTTTTAATTTAAGTGAGAAATAAAAATACAAAAAAGTCAAAGAAATCATACACTTTTCCCTGTAACCAATTTTCATGACAAACACATCAGTAATCAACATGAAGACTGAAGTAGTGGTGTTCATTCCTTGGGAAACTTATTTCATTCCTTTTCATGAGAAAATCTGTAATGTGGTAAGAAGAAAGGACAAACTGAAAAGAATCCCCTGACCTAAGCTCTATCCATTTGCGAAAAGGAACAGAAAGATGGTCTAGCTTCATATCTCAATCCACGTACCCTGTTACATCTCAGCAGAAAAGATTCTGTCCTTCCAAAATTGTTATAGGGTTTAGTTCTGGGTGGAAATAGTGGAAGGGACAGGTTTCAGGGAAACATTAGGGCAAGCAAAGAAACTTGTTTATGAACTTAGAAAATATATTTACTGGATTTTTAGTACTTTGAAACAAAAATCAATCACATTAGTGATTCATAAATAGAGTTTTTCTGTGATGGGTATTCTATAGAGATGCTGTCTCTGGTGCTAAATCTCTTCTTCCTCCTGGTGGTTACAAGAGTTATAGTGAAAATTGCTATAAGAAATCAATTATTGTCAGACTACATTCATCTTCACAGCAATTTCAGGTATTTCTCGTTTCGATTACAATTATTCTATGTCTCATACTACAAAATACAACCAATTAATCCTGTAATGTTTTATTTCAATTGTCTTGGCAAATATATGTATGCAAAGTTCTGCCCAAAATATTCTCAAAGAATTTAGGATGCTTCCGCACTCCCTCATCCACCCACAGTCTTCAACATCCCAAAGAGTATTACAATTTTTTCATTTAAAGAACAGAATTACAATGACACAGTAGCATTCCTCTACAATTTTCACTTAAACTGTGGATAAATTTTATTTCTATACCACAATTTAAATGAAGATCATAAGCTAAAATGCTGGTAACTCTAGAAAACTTTAAATACGAATATATTTGAAAATCACTTTGTTTCCTTATACTTTAAAAAGGTGGAAAAATTCTTTATTACCGCTGATGAAAATGTATGAAATATCAGAGTTTTTATTTAAGAAAATTTAGCAGTCCTTTCATATTCATTTGTACTATGAGTTATAAATTAAATTTGAGTTCCTGAACTATATTGCCTATATAAGTAAGTATGGATTAGTCAATTCAGTCAGGATAAGCTTTTTCTATTATAGCTGTATTTGTCTGATATTGTAGCTCAATTCTTTATTTCCCTACAATAAATTTCCTTTTTTTACTTAATTGTTCATTTCAGAGTTTATGCATGTAGTCAGGGCTGACTGCAATATTTTGTAGCTGATTTTTTCTTCATTTTTAATACAACTTTATTTATAAGTTACTGAAAAATATTCTAAATATTTGTAATGCAAATGGACTCAAAATAATTTGTTTGGAAGAAAACTGAGAAGAAAATAATAAAATCTGGTGTTTAAAATCCCAGCAATTGCTTATTTTCCTGCACTAGTGAAGCACTCGCTCGTTCCATTAAGCAGATGGCTGTGCGAGCGTCACGCCCACTTCCTTCAGCCCTGTTATTTGGGAATACCATCCATTTGTGCTCATAAATGCCTCCTACTGAACAGGAAACTGCAGATGCATTTACAGATTGTACCTTCAAGTGATAGCTTTGCAGGCAAACAACACATTTTGGGATCAACAGATACTTAGGGCTGCACCACCAACTCAAATATCACCACCTCCGCTGCTGCAAGCACACGAGCATCTTGCCTTCGGTTCTTGCACGTCCAAAATTGGAAGGGAAGAGTGGGGGAGAAACTGGGAATTGCCTCAGGGCAAAACAGGTCACAGTGTGTAGGAGGATCCACTCTGTCTTTCCCATCTTCTCAAGTCTACACTAATGGAAATATCCCATGCCAAGCAGTTCACAGATGGAGAGCTGGAATGAACAAGTGTGCCAAGAAGCAGAAAGTAGAAGTGCCATATTCAACAGCTTCCTTTTGCTTTTCTTATATGGTCCCATCACTAAAGTCTCATCATTACGTCAGAACTGTGGATAGCCACCTTACAACACTGTCCAGAAACCTTTCCAGCCCTTTATCAATAAAAGTAAGGAAACCTCTGAGCGTTATCTTCTGCTGTGTTCTCTCGTGGGAAGCTGGAAGACAGTTTCATAGAATGATTGTTTCACTTGTGAAGTATAATCCTTTTTCTTTCTTTTTTCCCCCATGTGTTCTTTGATTATAAGATTTCCAGAAAAAGTAGTCATCTATCTCAAATATTTCTGGAATCCTGTATCTACTACCCAAAATAAAAAGATATCAGTCTTCTGAAAAACTTCTATATCCTTCAGTCTCTTAGGAATTAAGAAAGTATAACCTTCCTTCCTTCATTTAGTTTTACATACAAGATACATGTGGCTTTAAACAAAACATTAATAGGTACATAGGATTTCCTCCATCTTTACAACCCTACTTAGACGTCTTAGATTAAGATGCAAACCAAAACTGAAGTTTTCTTCCAAGGAAAAGAGATAATTTAGCTGCTGTAAGACATTTATGTAATTATTTTGTTAAGTCTGGTCAACAATTTTCTGCATCATTTCATGCTAATTACTGCAGCCACAATTTTGCAACAGGAAGCTAGAAAGCTAATCACAGACATGTCTAAATCAAAGGATCAGACCACACATTTTTTATTTACACAAAACTTGAGAGAAGCCAAGGTGATGGTTAGGCACTATTTCCATTCATGATGACCTTATTAACTGATATCACTGAGGTTTTTAGCCATGTTCTTTCATAATCAAAACAGAGCTAGTATCAGTCCATGTAAGTGTAACCCAGCTTATTATCTTTGATCATACAGCACTGCAACTGGCAAGTAATCAGAGTTTCCATGTTTAAAGGGAAAATCATACACACAATCCTGCCCCTTCATTTAAACCCTTCCATTAAGGTAAGGTAAAATACTACCTTCTATCAAGTCTAGTACTAGCAGTCTAGCTTGAGCAGTCTGATTCTCCACAGGAAGGGATCAACAGAGTGGGAAAATTAGAAAGATTTAGAGCCACACCATTGTTCCTCCATGTCCAAGCTCTCCTTGGATGAAATTAATTCCCACTGTATTTTACATACACCCTTACCTATGAAAATATTAGAAATACACAATTATTGGTCTGCTAATTACTGGCCACATCTGCTTTCCTCTTCCATTTGTCTTGAGCTGGACATTGAGAGCCCCTCCTTGTTGCCATGATGTGTTCAATAGTCTCCATTAGATAGTAAAATCCTAACCTTTTCCTTTCATGAAGGAAAAATGCATTAGCACTCTTCCCTGACAAATACTCTAAAAGTCCCTAGAACAGAGAACACGGAGTTCTGTATTTCATCATTCATTCTGAATCCAGCAAGTGAAACAACGGTACAGAGCACAGAAAGCAAATGCATTTCAGCAATGTCTAAGGAGTATGTGGCTCAATAATGTTTATGGCACAGGGTTTATCTGAAACAACAGCAAAAACCACCAGCATCTCAAAATATCAAAAATGATCAAAAAACCCTTCCCAGATGTTGCAGAGGTGAGGATGAAAGTGTGCCAATTAAGGTACACATGTTTCCAAAATACCTGTTGGTATGGAAAGGGGAAACAGTTCGTTCCTTGCAATAACAAGCAGTATCCTAGTGCCCAACTCTGGGAACGAGGCAGATAAGAACAGAGGAAGAGTGATGCCTCTGTATCCCAGGCTAAAGAGTAGCAAACCATTCAGTGAGACTTTTCTACACAGCTTTATTAAGGCATTAATAAAGGCAGAAAGGACAAAATTTTAACTTGTCCTCCAGGCAAAAA
The DNA here is from genome assembly GCA_032273925.1 of Rhynchotus rufescens. NCBI lineage: Eukaryota > Metazoa > Chordata > Aves > Tinamiformes > Tinamidae > Rhynchotus > Rhynchotus rufescens. Next base: position 421 of record JAVCKT010005998.1, on the reverse strand, counting down.
CAACCCTACAAGCTAAAACAAAATCTTTATTGGGATTATATTTTATTGTTTTCTCTTTATATAATTTCAGTCAACACTTTTAGGTATGCAGACATGCTTATCCTTGCATCATGCCCCAGTTACCTTGGAGTGAGCGCACAAACCATGTCCCAGAAGCAGCAATACTGAAAACCACAGCACCACAACCCACTTCTTCCACCTGCAGCCCTAAAACGTATCTCCCAGGAGACACTCTGATAAGAACAGGCCCCTACTTACCTTTCACAGCCCATCTGAACACTAGTAACATGGGAGAGCAGGAGGAAGCTCATGTCATGGGGCACGTGACAGGATAATCAAAAGGCACATGTGAGCTCAGTATTCCCAACGGACCTTGTAACGCTGTGCAAGAGTGCTAGAAAAGTCAAGTTCAACTGAACAC
>JAVCKT010005997.1:0-16614 GCA_032273925.1 Rhynchotus rufescens | reverse complement strand
AGTAATATTTTAAGATAAAAATTAATTTTTAATATAGTTTTATGCAAAAATATTATATACAAAATATATCTATGAATCTATGACTAATTTTGTTAAATTTTGAAAAAAAAATCTTTATTCTTTCCAGTTCCATGTTTCAACACTTTTCAACTCTATATAGCATACCAAGGTAGTTATATAAACTCTTTAGGAACAAGATAGGGATAATTACAAAAGAGCTTGGGACTGATTTCCAAGTCAATATTTTACAAAATTTCATATTTTAAAAATAAAATGAAAAGAAATAAATCATGCATATACTTTCATTCTGTAATGAACTTGATATTAAAATGAGGAGTTTTTGTATTTGAAGCAGAAAATACAGGATATGTATTTGTCAAAGTTCCCTTTTTTCTTTTTGTTGCAACTCAGCTCAGTGTTTGCAAATGCATAATAATGGAGACAGCCCTGTGTGATAAGGCGAGCTTCAGTTTCCACATTCAGAGGTAGAAGATAGGGGCCAGGCTGTATATCTGATTCAATTAGAAACATGAACTCTTTTCATGAATTTAAACTAATGTAGCATTCTCTATCTAATTTTTTCCCGCTGTTCTTTTTTTCTGTTATGTGTTTGCAAACATAAAGTAGAACCATTTCCAAATGCATTTTGCTGCACAATGGAGGAAAATAATAAGGGCAGTGCTTTTGCTTCCTGGCTTTCAGAACAGGGGAATTAGACAGCTTTCTTTCCAGAATTGACACTTTCAGCTACTTTTCTAATAGATTTGGTGCCCAGGCCTGCACCTGAACTTTGTAGTCATGGGCCACAGCAGCAGAATTGCTCTGTTTAGCTCTGTTCATCCCTAACTTCTCGCAAATTAAGGGCAGTGAGTCATGCACCACAGTCCCCGTGTTGGATGCTAACTCCGGTGGGCAGGTGTCAGGTTGTGACAAATACCCACGTAGCAGCATCTGCTCCCCAGGTAGCTGCCTGCAGGCTTGAGCTTTGCCTCTCGGACTGCCAGGGGGGTCCTGTCTACCAGATTTGCACTTGCTTGACTGTTCCATTTGCTTTCAACCCACAAGAAATGAACATAGCATCTGCCTTGTGGGAAAGGGAAGCCTCAGGAATTTTTCAGGATTTATATGTTTTTATATATTTTATGATCAAAGCCCACAACCCCATTTGTCAGTCTGTTCTGGAAGGTAAATGGTGTCTTGAAATGATTGCCTGGGGAATTAAAATAAATAATGAGAACCTCAATGGCTCTGCAGATGCTGTCTCAGAAAGTCAAAGCAGTGGGGAGAAACTCCGTATGCAGCTGACAAAATAAATGATCCAACAGACGGAGTTCTATATTTAGTTATCTGGGAAAATACTGTGGGTTGTGAGGCCCCACAAGCTGTAGTCCTGCATCTATTTGGAACTCAAAGGCATGGGAGGTATGGGGACAGCTTGGTGTTTGCTCCTGAGCTAGAACCAGAGGCTTGGGAAAAGAGAAATATTTGAATGCGAAATTGCAGCAAATTAGCCTGGGTAAGGTGGGGAGCAGCAAAGTAATAAAATGAAAGCATTTTGAATTTCTAACAACAAAAAAAAGTCTCGTGAACTATAGTATTTATTTTCATATAGAAGAAAAATACATTTATAGCTAAGAGGAGGTTTCTGTGCCTCTGAGGAAATGTGCCTGATAATTTGTGACGCCAGGAGTGAAAAAAAAAATCAGAAATGAGGATCTATGCAAGGAATAGAGGAGTAAGGCAGTCCTCATCCAAGGTGCTGCACTGGCATGAGCCTTTCCATGCTCCTCAGAGCCTGCAGGTATCAGTGCCCAAAGAAGAAAAGAATCAGGCAGCTGACTGAAGCTGGCAGAGGGAAAATTTCATTTTAACAAGGGCAAGAAACGGATTATGGAATTTCAGGCTGAGATACCAATCTATGTGACCTTAAGGAACTTCTCAGCATGATGCTGTGACCACATGTCTTGGGCATTTTCATAACTGAGGAAGTGCTGCTTCCCACTCTGGGAAGCACTCCTTCACTGTGCTCCTTTTTATGGCCCTTTTCATTCCTTTCTAAGTTCCTTTTCCACCCCTTGGTGCTGGCCTTTGCCTCTTTGGTGTCCAAATGAGATTCTTCCCTCCTATACACACAAGGCTGAGCCATGGAGCTCCTCTTGTGGCACTGAGCCACAGCTGGCATGAGGGTAGTAAAGACCTGGTTTGCTTCCCTGCTTGCTCACTTCTCCCGGTACCTTCTTCTCCATAGCCATCAAATGAAAGATTAATATAAGGAAAATATTAAGTTTGTATAACACGTTAAAAATAACATATTTTCCCTACTTCTGATATTTTACCTTTTTTTTTTTTTCTGAATTATTTTTTTTCTTAATGTCTGCTTTGCCTGCTTTCCTAAGGAAATGCTGTAATGCTGCTGGTCTCTCCAATCCCATCTAGTAACTTGTGCAGCTGTTGGCTAAGTTTTGACCAAAAATGAAAGTCTTGGCCAATAATTAAGTCCTACTCGTTTTATTAAAGCTGACAACAAACAGGCTAGGAAGAGATAAGCTAAATTAATGTCACTGCTGAAGGAGAGACGGGCAAAAGGTGGCTTTGCAGTAGATGGGAGGCCACTTGTCACACTCGTTCCTCCCTGGCTGTCTGCAACTTCAGCTTCTTGGGGCAGAGATTTACACAAAGCCTTACACAAAGCCTTACACAAAGCCTTACACAAAGGAGAACATGTGAGATACCATATACAGTTACCATAGTGGGATGGATTCATAGACAAGCAGCTTAGGACCATTTGTACACACTTGTGTTGCCAAGCTCTGACACAGTCAAAAGAAACCCAATAACTTTTAGTATGAGTATCCGAGAAAGAAAGAAACAAACAACCCCCTCCCTCCAAAAAACTAATAATATCTGCTGAAAGGAATAGAAAATGGGTAGTGATATTGAGTAAGAAAAAAAAGACTAATTAGAGAAGCAGAAACACTATAGCTGCAGATATTTATTTTCTTGATAACGGCATTCTCAAACAATTTATTTTAAAAGACTATCCTAAAGTATGCATAATTCTTACTAATGTCTTTTAACTGCTCTAAAACCTTCAGTCTGTGGATGGCTAACAGAAAACCTTGAGGCCAAAGACTGCTTTTAGAGACCAATCAGTCAGACACCAAAGTATGCGCCTATTGTTACAGAGAAAAAAATAGAAGTGCTAAGGATCTGAATATTAAAAATATTTTCATGGAGTTTGTGAAATATATTCAATGAAGGCTTCTTTCCTTCAGGGAGAATGACCAATGAAAAATATCCGGGGAATTTGAAAGAAGAGGCTGGATCACTGAGAATGGCATGTACTGATTCTGTAACCCTGAGATAACACCGTCAAAAGACTCTCTAACTTCAGTAATGAGTTTAAAACATTCACTATGGAAAATCAACAGTATAACACAGAGGGAGAGGAAGCAAGAGTAAGAATGTGCCCTAGATTCTTGCAATAGTAAGAAATGTACTAGGGAACTAAAAGGATGATTTCAGTAAATGGGTCACTTTTCTTACTACGGAGCGAGGCAAAACCTCCAATAACCTGCTGTCCCAATTTGTGTGAAGTGAATTCTGTAATTCTGTGATATTGTGAAATTCCTGATTCCAAAATGAGCCGCTGGTATGAAAACAGTAATGGACAGATGTCAGACAAATTGCTCACTGTGGACTATCAGTGACCAGAATCAGTATAATATCTATCAGAATACAGTGACTTTACTTTTACAGAACTAAATTTGGGACTATATTTTACCTGCCTTAGCTGTTGAGGTTAGTGAGGGAAGGAAGAAAACTATGAGACAAGTATGCTTATGAAAGACCTGGGCATTTTTCACTGACATCTTGCCAGAATACAGTGTTTCAAACAAGACTAAGTTTTCTCTGGGTTATGCCAAGTCATTTCTACATTTTATTGTTTTTCTTTTCACTCAAATGGAGAGTGGACACTAAAACTATTTCCCCAAGAATCTATGTTCTATATCTTCTTTACATTGCTCAAGCACATAACTGGAGTAGTAAGGCAATATTTCCTCAAAGACACCTTTATCTAAAACGTTAATATAAATAAGTAGGCTTCAGGAGTGCCATGTGCTTAGTTGGAACATCTCAAGTCCATTGACTTTTCATGAGATTCAGCTTGACTTTTACTAACTAAAATTTTTGTATTTCTTTATTTTTAATTCTGATTTCAGGTATATTTCTACAAAATATTAAATTTCATTTGAATATTTCTTTCTCTTTTTTTTTTCCTTCAGTTGGGAAATATAGAGTAAGGAATGTGATAAAAATGGGGACGTAGGTTCATAGACAGAACATATAATGCTGACCTGTAACAATTATTACATATTGTAATGAAAATATTCCATGGAAAATGCAATGAAAATTTACTACACTAAACTTGGAGATTAAATTCAGCAGCAATTAGCATATAAAATAGATATGAATTCTTATTTAAATGGAAAGCACAATGCCTCATGAATACAGCTGACCAAGGAACAAATATCTCTCAAGTATAAATTGAGGTTTCAACCTTTGTCTCTATTCTAGCTGGGTATGAAAATAAGTACTGTTATTTGTTTCTTTGTAAGAAAAAGTGAAAGAAAAGAACCTGTGGTGGTGATTAGGACAGGTAAGTGAAATACGTGATAAATCCTTGATCTAAATCAGGCAGAACAGAGCTTAAATCTCCTTCTTCCCCATTCAATTTCAGAGTTCAGTCCCAGATGGGCAGGAAAAGAATGAGCTTTCTACCCATGAGAACTAAAAATAGTGTCTTGATGACCTGCTCAATAGAAAACCTTATCAAAACAGATGCAATTCAGAAAGAAAAAAAATGCTTTGGTAAATTGATGCTTTCTGGTGTTTATATAGTCCCTGCCTGATCTAATCATTGCTAGTGTCTCCATAACATTTTGTTTCCTTTCAAAAATAGAGTGGTATATACAAAAATAGAGAAGGGTTCTCGTTCATGTTAAAAGCTATTTCTAAGGCTTAGGGAAAATGAAGAGATCTTAAATGTTTACTTATACATTTATTTTAAAGCCCACTTTCTTCATGTTGCCAGAGTGGTCTAAAGGGAACTTGGTGTAAATGAGAATTAGGCCCATTACTTTAATTGCCTGCCAATTATGAACCACTAATTGTAGTTAGTTATGGTCATTTTAAGAGACAGAGTATCTTAGAAGTTATTGTTGCTGATATCTTTGTCTTCTCTACCTCTTCCTCCAAGAACATAATCCCCAGAAGGACTGCAGGAGTTGTGACAATCTTCTCAGAGGTATTACATGCAAAAGAAAAAAACCATATATGATTTTTTTTTTCCCCCACAGCGTTGACCTTAATATTGATTATTACTTGTTTGCAAAGCAGATGGAAGAATTTTCTATTGGGAATCTTTTTTTTTTTTTTTTTTTTTTGTCCTTCCAAAGATGATATGAGTTGAAATATTTCCAGGGTCTGCTTGAGAGTCCGTTTCTTCTCATAGCATTGTTGGGAAGGGAAGGCAATGAATAGCAAAAAGTTAGAAAGGATAAAACTTTCTTAGGAGATGCATTTACTTCTTTGGATGCAAGGACAGTATTCTCCAAGCCCCAAGAGAATGTCAGTGGAAATTGGGTCCCTAAATGACCTTGTAAATCTAAGTGAAAAAATTAATAGGTTCCATGCTTCAATATGCAAGTTTACCTTACCTCCCATTTTAATAAAAATGTGTGAAGGGAAAAAATGAGGATGTTATATATTTAGAGTTTGGTAAAACATTTGGCACAGTGTTTCATGAAATTTACAGCTAAATTAATTCAGTTTGGCTTGGATTGCAGCATACTCATGTGGGCTGAAAACTGCCTGACAGACTGTAAACATGTGGCAGCGATAAAAAGCCTTCCTTCTACAGCATTTAAGGTATGTGTCTAGTGCATATACTATAGGGATTGCAACTAATCCAATCTCATTATATCATATTAGCAGTGTAAACATCTTCAATAGTAGCTGAAAAGAGAGGCCTAAATCTGTAGAGACTGAAATGTCTTTATCTTTGCAGAGATTTGAGGGGTTTTGAGCTTGAATCTTGAGCATAGAAGTAAATAACTTTTTTTTTTTGTAAGCATAAACCAATAATAAAAATGTAGCTATTCAATGGGACATTAAAGACTGAAAAGGTGTAAGGGTTTATTGATAATTATTGAGAAATGCATAAGACAAGGATTTGCTGTAGTATATAGAAACAAAACAAACTAGTCTCATTTTGGATTGTGTGCACACAGTAAATATGGACTAGTTATGTTGTGATATTAGCTGTTGACCATACTGAGTAGAATTTTCTCACTATTTCACTTTCTTCTCCTTACCTATTTCTTAAAACCATATTCTTTCTCCTTTAGATCTTAAAAAAGAGAAAAAATCAAATGTGTCTTTTATTGTATCGGTGAACAGCATTTTGTACAGTGAAGCTCTGAGCCACCTCTTGGCATTATAAAACTAGGATGAATAATACAGATGCCTTTTCTTATAGCTCTGAAATGACTATATCCTAAAGACTGCATTCTTCACGTTATCTATCTGAAACATATCTAAGTGTATTCACAGAAGTAAACAAACAAAAAAACTGAACATCATCAAACTGTAAAGGAAGATTGAAACAGTCAGACATGAATGACTTGATAGAAGATGAGCAAGTTCTTTCCCTTTTTGCAAGACTCTAGAAACATTTTATTCCACTACAGGCTCAATCCACTGAAATACTCCTGACTAAAAACAGACAGTTTGGGTAAATTCTTTCGCACTGCTGAGATTTTCTTGGCACTCAGCATGTGTGAGGTACTTTGCAAAAACAGACACAATCCCTGGCCTGTGGAGCTTATAAACTGAGAATATAATTTCATAATTGCTTCACTGTACATTTACCCTTACATAATCTTTTGATATATCAGTGATTTCATAGAATCTTCCCCAGTGGTAGATCTTCCATTGCAGTAAACTGGACTAGCTTAGTCTTCAAGAAAGAGGAGTTAGATACTGAAAAATAATGTTATAGAAATGGACAGTTATCATTGATAATTGATAACTGTATAGCATGTCATAATAAATGATATCATGTATTTTTATCCTCATTTTTACTTTAGCATACAGAGAAACATTGTTACACCCTTATCTGTTGAAAGGTGTAAATACATGTAAATTCAGAAAGAGTGTAAATTCAGAAAAAGTGAGATTTTTCCCTCCTGAGTCCTAAGGTTCACACAGCTGGAGGTGGTATTATCTGCTAAGAAAGTAGATGTGTTTTTGTTGTTGTTATTGAAAATCTAATATATTGAAACAAGCGAGGTCCAGGGCTAAAGTTTTGATTTGCTGGTCCCAGCTCTTCAGTTCTGTGACTTCAGAGAACTTTCAGCTAAGTACCATCTAAATTCTGGACTATATTTTCCCTGTTTAGCTGTTGAGTTTAGTGAGGGAAGAGAGAATCTCTAGGAAGAAAACTATGAGACAAGTATGCTTATGAAAGACCTAGGCATTTTACATTGACATCTTGTAGATGCTAGGCATGATATCTGAAATGCAACAGCTACAAAGGATATAGCCTCTTATCATCAGAAAGAAAAAAAAATGTATGAGCTGACATGTGCTTACATGTGCTTAATGTAAGCATTTACTAATAGATGCTGAAGGATTCTCTGCTCCTTATTTAAAAGAGGGGAGAAAGCATTGCTTTGGTCTGTCAAAAAAAGTTAAGTCTTTCTGGTTTTCTGGTGAATATTTTAACCCATTCCACTTGTACTAATGTAAAGGGAGTGGACAACCTAAGTAATGAGAAATAACACAGCTAACTGAACCTAATTTATTATGGTATCATTTGTCATTTTCTGACTTCTGTCCCACATTCCAACCTCCACTTACTGGAGAGCAGCACTTACATCTCAATAGTTGGGTAATTTCACACCAAACAGGCCTCAGATAAGTCCAGCTTGACAAAACGGCTGTGAAACAATTTGGAAACTGAACTTTAATCAGAACAAACCTAAAAAGAATGCCTAGGTTGGTCCATTGATTAATGCAACATGCATTTATATAACTATATTCCTACTGTTACTCATTTTTTCCAACATGTGGGCAATAAACACATACATTGGCCAAAGAGCCAATTTACTTTTAGCCTTGGCTGGCAAAGCAGAGAGGTTTTCTGGTTGGTCATCATCTACTAAAGCTTAGGCAGCTAAAAAGAACATTGAATATGACACTCCTTGCTTTCTAGCACTAATGCTGCAAACTGAGAATAATTAAGGGCAATCAATGATGAGTAAATTAGATGCTGGGATGGTGCAGTTTATTCTCAATGTGGCCAAATATATACCTGCCCTGGGGAGCAAGGGGAGAGAAGGCTTACTATTCTGCAAGTTTTTTTCTGTTACTAAAATCTGTTCCAAGGTCAGAGATAACAAAAATTATAAGCCAAACTATCAGAGAAAAAAAAAAAAAAGCAAGCAAACAAACAAAAACTCACAGCTCTTAAACTAGATCAACTAGACATTTTTTTTACAAGTTAATAAAAATACTTCTAATTCCAAAATTTTATTTTTTTTAAATTTTACTTTTATGTTTGTTTTGTTGTTTACACCACACAAAAACACTAAAATTTACCTTGAAATGATGGGTTGTCCTTGTTTGTAGACCAGTTTGAAGACGTAGGGTATGTGCTTAGTCACTCCAATTTAATCTTGCTGAGTGCCTTTGGGAATGAGGAAACTGAGGCTTCAGCAGAGCTGCTGGCCTAAGCACTGCTGGAAGGAGCACAGCCAGCTGAGACTGAAATAGGAAAAGGGAATTGTTATGAGATGATCACCTGTCTTTTGAAGAGGAGACAACACTGCTCCCAGAACTGCATGGTATTTTGTTGTAAACCAGAATCTTTGGGAATTTCATCTCGTTTAAACATGATTCCAAACAAAATTCCAAAAGGAAAAGCAATAAAGCTTACAGTTCAGTAGGCGTTGCCATACTTCCCACAGCCATGGAAATTCTTTTAAAATGCTAGTCTTATGCAATTGTATGAATTTTTTTATGAGATTGCAACTCTTGCATCTGTTATACAATTTCTCCTTATAACCTGCTAGTAACATATTATGTGTCACTTATATTCAAAAATATTGTTTGGGGGCTCTGAACATATAAATGGCCAGGTTTCAAATTGCCTTCATAGAAATATTTTTTTTATCTAACAAGGAAATAAGGTTGTCAATTTTTATTTGTGAGGTAACTACTGTAAAATCAATTGACATAAAACACAATTCTGAATTGAGAAATACCTTCAAACATGCACATTTCTTAGAGAATATTGTGGAGAATTGGCTTTGATCTGTGATATTTAATATTTTGGTCAGGGACTTGGGACACAATATAGGATTGCTGACAAAAGCTTCAGCTCAAAAGGAGAATAGAGGTAAGTAAAAAGCTAAAAGGGGAGGTGAATAACGCAGAGTGATCTAGATCAGTCACTTAAATGAAGATGCTGAAGATGCATGCTGAGCTGGAGGGGGCCCAAACTATGAAACATGGACTTAATCTGGCAGATTTAATCTGTTAGTCTGCAGGAGTAGATTTCAGGTGATCAACTCTTCCATCTGGTAAAGAAACATATAAACTGAAGCTTAAGCTGCACTTATTCCATTCAGAAATGAGATGTGTTGTTTAACTGGGAGAACAACAAGCAGGCACAAATTTGGTAGAATTTCTATAATAGATTCCCCATGTAAGACATTTTGGTCCATCAAAATTGATTTTTTTGGTTATTTATGCTATAGTCCAAACAAAATGACAGCATAGCCATTCTCTGAGAGAATGTAAATGATCACAGCAGTTCCCTTTATTTGGTTTTCTGATCCATAAATCCACTTAATATAACTTGATTATTGATTTTTAACATTAGTTAATTAAAAAAGTACAATACAATTTTCAGAGCAAGGCTGTCTTTTATGCTATGAAGTGTAAAAGAGGTTTAAAGTTTTTTTTAAAAAAAGCTTATTTTCAAATACAATTATGCACAGCAATCAGAAAGGTATAGCACATATCCTCAAAGAACAGGGAAGATTTTGCGCAAATAGTTTAAAATGCATTGCAGATGCACTTTTACTAGGTATATCTATTCAAAAATAATAACACATAGTGATTGTAAGTGCCTTGGTTATCAAGGTCAGCAATCTGGAAGGTCAATATATTGTCAGCATCAGAGACAACACTTCTGCAATGGTGCTGTCCCCTCCATAGAGCACCAGACACCAGGACTCCTTTGGGAGTCTACTCCCCTCGAGTGCCGAGGCTGAAGGCTGAGGAAAGAGATAAAACCTTAAAGTGACCTGCAGAAGGAACAAAAATGAGTGTAATTACCCGAAATAATAACTCAGAATAAATTCATAATCTTCAATGCTCTTCCAAAGAGACTGCAAAAGCTTCCAGTTGCAAAGCTCAAGGGATCTCATTAGCATAAAGCAGAAAAAATGCCATTCCAAGTACAGCTGATTTCTATCAGACATCTAAGCGGAGGTCAAACAGGACACAGGGCAATTTTCCAAGACTTATGGAGTAGCTGTACCTAGTCGGGCAGAGAGAAAGAGATGTTGAAGGCATTTGGACTCCAGAGAAGTTCCTCGGTAGAGTGATCTTCCAGACCCTTGCTGAGAGGCATTTCTTCCTTTGCTAAAAAAAAGATATATATACCTAGCACCTTCCTTCACAACTAAAACTTGAGGAAGCAACATGCAAAAACAGTACGTGGAAAATAAGTGGGAGGCGAGTCCAAACTCACCCAGCCACTGCTCCCATTGACATAGGATGGGTCAGTGCAACATTAGTCAGAGGTAGTGTTTAGGGGAAGAGAGACTCTTTTGTAGGTAGGCAAATGAGGGTGTAGAGCTGATGTTAGAGGTGGTGTTAGAAGGTCATCATCCCCTTGGATGTGGCTCGGTTCCCTGCTTCTATGAGGTTGAACATCCTGCTGACGTTGGCAGCACCTGCTTGTGGCAAGGCTCTTGGCAAGTCTGAGTGGTCCCCCATCCTCCAGATGAATCCCCATCCCAGGTAAGTGCAAGACCCACAGAAGGGAGCTATAGTCTTTACTTCTACACTTCCTGGGGGAGACTGAATCTCCCATACAGCATCACTGGAAGGGATGATTTGGGGCTCCACATTATTATCGTTCCTAAGCAACATCACTTGCTGTGGGAAGCCCTGCTATGCCAGTGCACCGAGTTTGCATTATAAAGTGTCATTTTTGTCCTGTTCCTTGATTTTCTTCCTTTACCCTAATGAAAAGGAGGGTTTTTTGTTCTTTTGTGAAGTACAATGAAAAGCACGTGATAATGGAGACAGCTGTGCATGTACAATATTCCCTGCTCCCATTTAAACATCTTAGCCCCAGAGAGCATTTTTTATGAAAACAGCATAACACAGACCTATTTATTACCTGTCATTTCCAGTCTCTTGGAGTGAAGTCACTTTTGAGCCAGAGCTTTTGCACAAGAACATGCGGAGGTGGGAGGTGGTAGGTGGGCAGAGGAAGAGGATGAGTGTGATGTGAGGAGAATACCTGGGTATTACAGAGCTGCTGTAGAAAACGTCTTGCTATTTATTCCTCAAAGCAGATGGTGCCTGTTGATTGCCTTCACCAATTGCGGCTGTACCTGCTGGCGGGGGTGTGAAGAAACCACCGGGCACTGATGGCTTAGACGAAGGTGAACTGATGCTGAAGACATCCAGGCAAGAGCCTGCCTCGCACTGAGCACTGCAGCCTGGTATTTGATTGCTTCCATTAACACAGCTCCGTTTTCCCCTGTGGCTTTAAGGGACTTACCTTGGGTTTGCACAGGATCAGATCAAACCTTCTGTGCAAGATGTATAAGGAGTTTAGGGCAAGCGAGGCAGAAAAAGGAGAGTTTCTAGGGTAAAACAGAAGAACACATGCTGTTTTTCTGTTTTTTTTTTTTTCTTTGTTTGTTTGTTTCTTTATTTGCTTTTCATACATTGGTTTCTGGAACTTCACTGTAATTTATTTACCAAAGCAGTTTCTGAAAAAAAATGCCATTTTAATGTTTGCTGGCCCCTGGGAGTTCTAAACATTGTCACATTTGTTGAAAATGCCAGTAAAAGACTCCTGGGAATTTGATCCATGTCTGCAGCTTTGATAAGTTTTATAATAAGCTGATATAGTTTAGCATTGCTAGTATGAGCCACTGGATTTGTAAGGCACTGTGACAAAACAGCAGGAAAAGGGGGACTTTATACTTTATTCCCATCAGATTAAAATTAACTCTGTATCATATGTTTATGAAATATGCTGTTGGACAAACTACAGCAATGAAAATGAAGGCGAGTTATATTTTCTGTTATATTTTCTCAATGGAATTTATTAGAAATTCAGTGACTGTATTATTTTTTTTCTAAAGGCTACCTAAGTAATTATAGATCACTGTAAAATGCTAAATTACAGTTATAGTCCACAACCTGAATATTTCACTAAATTAGAAATAACTCTACTGTGGACCTACTCTACTGTGGACCTAGTCTGAGAAAATAACTGGTCTGACCTATGTATTTTTGAAGGACGTGACACAGTGTTATGAAGACAGAGATTCAAGATCCTGTTCTGGTCATTTCAGGGCACAATATTCCTCTATATCTAAGACCTGCCTCATAGCCATTTGTGCAAAAACTAGTTAGTGTTTATTTACTTCCTGGCAAGAATTTCACAAAAACCACAATATTTTGCTGGTCAGTAGAACAGGATATATTTCCAGTCACACTTCTGCACTACACTCTAGGAAAAACTGAATCTTGCAATCCAGAATTTTGGTTCTACCTAATTTCTTGTATTGTGGAATAAAAAAAAAAAAAAAGCAAAATGAATTGGTGGGAGAAAAAGAAGTCACTGACACATACACCTGCATATCTAGTTTTATAATTATACCTCAGTAGAAACTGGTTGGAATTCTGACATTTCTGTTTTCTTTTCATCCTCCAATATCAATTTCTATTAAGAAAAATAATTAAATGGGTTGTTCTTGTGATATTTTTACCTCTCTTCACACTTTAGCTCCATTCTCCAAAATCGTATATTTTCTGCTTGAATTATTTTGAGGTCGGTGTTGTAGACTCTAGAAATATGTCAGGTTTGCTTTAGCAGAAACATGAAGTGAAAACTTTTCGAGCTTTTTGCATAGTGTTTAATTTGGATGCAGGTAAAAAGTTATCTGTTGAAATATGAGAGCCCTCATGATAATATTTAAGTATTTTGGAAGTAATTTCTGCCTGCAGAACAGCTTCCTTAAGCTTCTCAGGTAATTGTGAAAAAGTGCACATATTTTTCTCTGCAAAACACTGGTCTACTGAACTTTCAGCTTGGCTTTATCTCATTTTAGGAGCATTTTTATGAGACAGCTATTACACAGGTAGTGAATGTGCACGTTGGAATTTTGCCACAGGAACTCAGTAATAGAATTCTATTAAACTGATGAGTCAGGTCTTGCATCTTTTGTGAAAGGACTAACTGTATGTCAGTTATTGTGTTGCTCTTATCTATTTGCTTGTTTGTTTTACTGTGGCACTGAAGCTTATTAAAGCTATGCAAGTCTAGCAGTTAAGGATGCACTGCTCACTTAAAGACCCTATACTTTCAGGCATCGCAAAGCAGGATGCTGAAAAGAAGGAGTGAAATAAAATTGTGAAAATGTTACTGAGTATTGATAGGTTGGAGACCGTGTTTTCGCTCAAGCAGTACCAAACAAACTGATAACATTAACATAACCACTGTTGTTGAAGTGGTAAAAATGTATTTCCACATGTTTGTTGGGAATAGGAACACCAATGCACTTCAGAGAGCATACTGAAAAGTCTGGTATTAACCACTCTTGACCACTTTTGTTATCGATCAGTTTTTAGCTAGTAATCTAGAAGTGAAAATTTTTGTTCTTAATATCAGTTCTATGAATCATTCCATTTCCCGTAAAATGGTCAATATAGTTTAATTTCCTGCCCTCCATCCCATTATAAGACAGGCTAGGGGAAAGGTGGTTCTTTTCAGTACTTGCAAATTATTTGATGCAATTTGTTTGAGATCTTTTTCTTTCATGGTGCTTTCTTAAATTTAGAATCAAATTAAATGTGTTCCTAGCTATTGCAGAATACATTGATTAGAGCTGAATTATGCTCAGCTGTGATCTATATTGGAATTTGCATGACACATCTCTCCTGGAGTGAAACTAAAAGGGAATTTGAATCATCCCCTACTCCTTTCCAATGAAGATAGTCCATTAACCATTAAATCAAATAAGCTGCGGTCAATATTTAGAACAGATTAATGTGTAGATTTAATAAATGATGTATCTATTAGAATAAAAGGTTCTAGTATTTACCTAATCTGTGCTAACTGTATAGTCTGTGTCTATTAAAGAATATTTTATTGCAAGTATGTCTTTTTTTCCTATTTCTTATTTGCCTTACAGCAGCCTCCAGAGCCTTAGTGAAGACAACCTGCTTGATTGTTAATATTCTAGGATTTTGATCTTACTTTTACATGTATGAGCTTCTCCAATGTTTTGGATTTATATATGACAGCTTATATGCATGTAAGATAACAAATACATGTGTTTTAAGGGGCTAAAGTGGCTGATTGTCTACTGCAGTCTGCATAGGACATCTTCTCTAGCAGGGTCTTTGAGCCCAGATATTGCTTAAGGGAGGCATACAACTTACTAACTTACTGTGCTTGTGATAAAACCTAGAATCTGTTTCTCCTGACTTTCTCTCTGTCACCATTTATTTTTCTCACTAAAAAAAAAAAAAAAGTTTACATAATTTTGATGTGTTCTTTTCCATCAGTTCACAGTGAGAGAACAGCACATCTAGTATGACTCTATGATAATATCAAATAGCATCTGTCCACCTAATCTCACTTAACAGACACCTCTAATGCCAGGTGGCTAATGGAAACTCTCACAATTTTGCAGCAATATTAAGTAAGAGGTAGCTCATAGATAGATTCTGACAAAGTGGGAACCTTAATAATTGCAGCTATGGAAGAAGGAGTAATTGCAGGACCTCTCTTCTGCATGGATAAAACCAGCTTCTGGTTCCATGTTCAGACCTCCCTGGCCCTCTGTGCAATTTCAAGTTCTGCAATGTTTGTTCCTTGAAGATGGAAATATGACAAGTAAACTCTGAAAGAACTAGTACTAGTATTGCTTTGATATATTTTTTTCTCAAATGCCTACACAGATATTAGATTTTTGTCAAATGTAAGCACTGTAAAACATATCCAGCTTGTTGTGACTTTGGAAAAGGCATGTTCTAATCAGAGAAAACATTCATCTTGTTTACATCTTGTCCTGAGGAATAATATTGTGTCAGGGCTTTTCCCAATAACACATCTTATGTCTTGTTTCTTTGCTCTTTCTTTAAGATCTATAACTTACCATGGCAACCTTTTAAATTAGAGTCTGATCCAAAACTTAAAGCTACTGATGGCAAAAAGAACCCATTGCCTTCAGGCTTTCTAAAGCAGTTTGATGTACAGTTATTCACACAGCGGTCACACTTGCGTGACAAGGCTACACGGTAAGGACAATATATGAAATGAAGCATTCCCTTAGAATGTTAATAGTATAAGGCAAGATACTTCTCCTTTTTCTTCCAGTCATTTCTGGCAATCAGCTGTAAAATCTGACAGTGATTAGAGGTGACAAGTTATTTCTGTACCAGTGCTTTGATGCAACAAAACTTCTTTCTCTCTTTGTCTCTCTTTCTCTTTCTCTTTGTCTCTTTCTTTCTCTTTCTCTCTTTCTCTCTTTTTCTTTCCTTCACAACCTAGACCACATTTTTGACGCCTTTGGGCATTAGCCATGTGCTCCACCTTTTGCATAGGTGGAGAAGGGGAATTTCTGGAGTCTTTCATGTGATGCTTTCTTACCACCCCAGTGTCACGCTAACAGCGTGGAAAATGCTATGAGAGAAACTTGGACTTTTCAAAGAATGTGCCAAGACCGCCCTAATGCGGGTGCTTGTTCTGCCCTCCGGGACTGTAGAAGTGCGAGTCTGAGTGGCTTCCTGCGCCTTAGTGCTGGCCGATGCGGGGTGTAAATAGCCAGAGGGCGACGACAGTCCCTCCAGACGCTATAAAATCAAAGGGATGGGGCAAGCAAGCCCTCAGACGGAGAGGGGGAGAAGAGCTTTCCAAAGACAGCAGCTTTGCTAAAGGACCCAGGATCGTGGAATCCCATCGGGGCGCTCAGGAGGCGCCTGGGCGCAGCAGAGGGATCCCCCCCCCGCGCAGCTCCTCGTCGCTGAGCCCCGCCGAGCTGCGCGCCAGCAGCGAACTCGCCGCGCTCGCGGAGGAGCCCGGCGGAGCCTGCGCCTCGTGTGCGCATGAGTGGCGGTGGGAGGCAGCGCGGCTGGAGTATTTCAGGCGCCGGGCGCGGGGGGAAGAGGCTGCGCGGCTGAGGGCGGCCGCGCGCCCGGCCGTGCGCAGCGCAGCGCAGCGCAGCGCAGCGGGAACGCGCGCCCGCCCGCAGCCGTCGGGGCAGCGGCCGCTTCAGCACCGCGGAC
>JAVCKT010005996.1:13497-24444 GCA_032273925.1 Rhynchotus rufescens | reverse complement strand
GCTCCCGGGAAGGTTTGAGCCCGGAGCTCATGGCACGAGCTGCAGAGCAGCGCCGGGCGAGCGGGACATGTGGAAACAATCACTTCGTTAAAAGAAATATGCCTTTAAAAAAAGAAAAGTTAAGCTAGGACATGTTCTTTTAGTTAGTAACTTCAGGTCACTTATTTAAAGTTTATTACAGTTTCGTTTGCATCTTTTTTACTTATTTCCCTATATTCTTAAGCAGCAATATCAGCAAAAACTGATTTGAATTTTTACTTCTGGCCTTAAACCATAGCCATGTAACTTAATTAAGAACATTGCTCAGTGTCGCTAAAACAGGTTTTAAAATACCACTGAAACTCCAGTAAAACTGTGGTGTGCAGGAGGCCGATGTCTTTATTATGAAGGCCAAAAAGGAAACATTGTTTTTTAACTTATTTGGATTGACCCAAATCGTTGCAATTCTCTTGTGCTGAGCACCGAAACTGTGGGTTACAGAGCGCCCGTCTTCCCTAGCACTTTTCCCACACCCGTTACCCGCCTGTGCTCCCCAGCCTCCCAAAAAAGTGAAACGAGGAATGTTATGTTGTGCTCATTGGACTAAGCTGGCTTGGAAAGCAACTGCTGAGTGCATTCATTCGCTGTATTAATAGCATCAAGGTTTGTTGACAATTTTATTAGATGTTTGACAAAGGATAAGAATCAGCACAACAAAACATTGAAGTATTTGGTTTTAATATTTCTTTGTGGGCATTCTGTTAATATTTTAATGCAAAATGTTTCTGAACAGTGCTGAAGAACTACAAGACAATGTGAAATTCATGTTTGATAAATTAATACTGTATGTCACTTGATGTGTTACTTTAGTAAATTGTTTTATTTCTTTACAAAATAAGTACAAATAAGGGAGTATGTTTTCACACAAATTGGGGGTATTTACGAGTATGTACAGAAATCATCAAAATAACGTAATTCTAATAAACACAAGGCCTTTATAAACAATATGTACAAATTATCAATACATTTAAAACATAATTTTACACTTCCTGGCCTTAAATACCTTATGAATAATCTTTTGGCTAAATAGCAGCAGTATAAATTTTCTTCTGCTTTTCATAAACCTTAAAAAATAATTAAAACTTTTGTTTTTAAAACTATTGGACAAATAGTTCTATTTGTGCTTTCGCTATGGTTTCCCATCAAAAAAAAAAATTGCCTCAAAAAAGTGGCAAGCATAACATAGTAGAAATCAAAAAGATAAATAAGCAATGTCTCCCTTCCACGGTTACTGATAATACTGTTATTTTTGAAGTACTTGTGCCCACCCTTCTTGCTTCATACTCCTACCCCATTTAAAAGGCTCACACTTCGCTTGGCTTCGGTGCGAGCCCCTTAAATTCCAATTCAGCAAAGCATTTATAAAGCATTCATTCCGCTTTTAAGTGCTCAAACCCACCCACATGCTTAAACCCCACGAGTCGTGCACTTGTTTAGGAGCCTCTCTGCACTGGAGCCCCCAGGTGCAACGAGCCGGGGCAAGGTCACCGCCGCAGGACCCGGCGCTGAGCGCGGCTCTCGGGACACATGCGGTCCCAGGGCCTTCCATCACAGTGACTCTAAAAATCCCCATAGAATACTCTAAAATCTTTACTGAACAATACTCTCTTAAAACCATCATTAACCCAATACTCTTTGCAATAAATAAATTAAGATATTTTTAGAAAATAAAACCCAACTTTGATTCATGTTACTCACCAGCTGCTACAAATGTGCAAAAGGTTGGATAGGTTTAGGGAACACCTGGAAGCTGGTCGGGGTAACTCAGCCGGGATCCGAATGCACAGATTTCACACACTTAGGATTTGGTTCAGCAAATGGCTCAGGAAATGAGCTATGCAGTAAGAGCAAAAATCCTAAATACATAAAATTTGTGGAGTGTGCAGTGGCTATTCTTTTAGCTGTGCAAAAAAATGCAATTTTAATTAATCTAAAATAACAACAGGTATCACCATGGTTAGTCAGTGGAAATGGTGCCAGTGAAACATAAGGAGAAGAAACCCAGCACCATAAGTGAATGTACAAGCTACCCCCATGGATAGATCCCAGTGCTGTGAGCCCGTCCCAGTCTCTCTCAGAGTGAGATGTTTTTTTGCAAGCCATTGCAGACAGTCTTTCCATTTGTATAATTTCCATGTCATCTATTTTAACTTCATTCAAAATGGCCAAATGGAGTAAGACTTGGAAATTATCTTTGTGAATTTAACATTTTAAAACCTTTTGCACATTTAAAAAAAAAAATACATAAAGGGAATTTATTGCATGTGTCTGACAATTTTGCAAAACAAACTACAGAAACATTGACTTCTGAAAAAAATAGAAGGCACATTAAAATGACAGCTTTTCAATGCAAACTGAGCTTCTGTATGGAGAGATATCAGTACAATTCTTGGCTTTATTTAAGCAGAGCTCGATAGAGCAGGAGAGAATGGCTCGTTTCTCGTTCCTGTTCCATGTAGAAGATGAAGTCCCTGAGGTTTACACGAGTTATTTTCTGTCGGGCATACTGCCTGGATGAAGGAGTCCCCAGGCCAGCCTGACTTCCACCAGACATCCCGAGGCCCTGCAAAGGAAACACAGCAAAGTCAAAGGCCTGAAATGGTAAAAGAGTTTCCTCCAACTGCAGGATTAAGAAACTTAAACCGATTTTCGTGAGCCTAATCCTGAAAGCTCTGCATGGGACTTGGCCTATTCTGAGCCTCAGCGAGTTACCCTGAGCGAAGGAGCTCCGGGGAGAACACGCTGGTGAGACCAGACCTTGATTATTCACAACTTGGCAAAAACAGCCTGCCTAATTTTTATGCTGCAGTCACGTTAACCATAGATGTATTTTATCATTCATGTCAAGGGCCTGCTTTAGAACAAGGACTGCTTGTGGAAGTTCAAGCCATCTTTGGCATATGGAAGGTGTGCGCAGGCCTGTTGTGTCCCTGTGCCGGGCCCGGGGCTGCCTTCGGAGCGGCGGCTGCTGCAGGAACGGCCGCAGCTCCGGGGCACCCGAGTCCTTCCCCGCGGGGAATGAAGGAGGTGGCGGCCGGCGTGGGCCGCCCTCTGAACACCCTGCCTGGACACACAGCCCGTCCTCACCCGTGACGGGCAAATACACAGAAAACAGAAGAAATCACAGGGAAGCCTCACATACTGTTTGATGATACAGACAAACCTCACCATTACATTTTTCTAAAGCTATGCTAAATCTTTTATATATACATAAAGAACATACATATACATCTCTATATATAGAAAAAAAACCTTAAACTTTATGTCTCAGTTCTTGATTGGACCTGAGAAGACTCGGATCTGAGTATCTAGAAATTTAATGCACTCAGTTTACAGACTGGTTGCTGTCTTGTTGAGTTTAGAATAGAAACCTGATACACTGGATAAAGACTTCTTCCATCTTCAGGAAAGCACCGCTTTTATTGACTAGTAACAAAATAAGATGTTCTAACTTCAAAAGCAATTATTTTAATGTCTAAAAAGACTTACATTATTTTTCAAATCTCTAAGACTTCTAGCAAATTCGTCAAAATTTATAACCCCAATTTTACTTACTACTGCTTTTAATGACCTACCTTTTTTCTCCCGGAAATATATATTCTAAGACATTGATTCCAGCAATTAAAAATACGGTTAGGCATAATTTCCTACTGGAGGATCTCAGGGGAAACGCAATATATAGGGAATATCCTGAGTAAGATGTAACGTCGCCTTCCCTCCGCGTGGCAGAGGCGTCGGGGCTGCGCAGAGCGAGACCTCCGGATCACTCCTCCTATCCGTGATCTTTCCGTTACGGCAGCGGGGCAAGGGCTGCTCTCTGACAGCCGCGGCGCAGCGAGGAAGGTGGTTGCGCTCGGAGGCGAGCGAGGGAGCCCCAGCCTTCGCACCGTGCAGCATTTGATCTTGGGGATTCTGTTCTCCGGTACAGAGTAGATTTTGTTAATAGATTAATTGATTTACCACCTAACCTCACCGCTCGCAGGAGGACCACGTGCTGCAGCTGGAAGGGTTGTTCATCCATGCTGGAGCCAGACATTCCCAGTGCACGATCCATATATTCAGTGGTGCTCAGAATTCACCCTTTATGCCAAAATGCTTTTTGCATTCCTCAAAAAGACAGCTTCATTTCAACACCTACTCTTTATTTTCCACAGGTCTGGAACAACATCCCACCTTACACTGTCTCTCACCTGCACTCTGACCACTCATCTATTTGCCAGGGCTGTTGCTGCTCTTTCCAGCTCTTTAAGGAAGCACCATCCTTATTCATTTTAAATAACCCAACTCAAAAATATTTTTTTTTCTTCTGTTTCCTGCACGGTGAATCTCTATCCCTGCCACTCACTCAGATCCACGCCGATTACAGTTCCTGAGCTCTGACAAATGGGCTTCAGAAACGTGGCCATCTTAAACTCATGCCAAAAAGCTCTTAAAAATCTTCATTCTAAATATTACCCTAAAAGCTGATTAGTTTTCTAATATTTTCTTCACGCAGAGTCATACCTATAATGAGTTGAGGTACACATACAGCAAATACTTGATCTCTATCTGTTGGACAAAGTAACTAATGAAGATGAGAGAAATCACATTCATCCCATTTATCACGAGCAGTACTGCCCTCTTGGGCAGGAGGAGCTGGGACAGTTAATGCGACATCCTAACCCGCCACTCAGCTGTGGACACTCGCAACAGAAGCCAGGAGGCAATCAGTCACGAGGCAACATCCTTAACTGGGTTCTGCAAGGTGCAAAAGGCATGTGACTGATTCAAGCAAGCACAGAGGCACCTCTTTTAAATTCACTGCACAATAATTTATATTGTCAATATAACATCCAGTTTAAATTAAGACAAATTTGCTTGGTCCTGCAATGTTCTTGGCATTATTCGGCAAGGTGCTAAACGACAAGCACACTACTGAATAGCACTTTATATTTACACACATACATACACACACAGATATATATACACACACACATACACATGAGTACTGGCATAGTTAAAATTAATTGCCACAAATAAAGACACTGAAGTAACGCAGATTTGTCTTACGAAAAGTCCCATTTGTTAATCAGCATGGCAGGCTTTTCATTAAGGCAAACAAGTGCCATGTTGACTGTATCTATGGCAACTGACAGGAGTTACAAAGATAAAAGCACTAATAAACACATATAGGAGGGTAAATTGTTACATCCTCTGCTTCCATGCCTGCCCTCCCAAGCCCTTACCAAATCCACCCACTCACACAGACATCCGTACAAGTTTTCCAATCACTGAACTCCTATTTATAACCCAGGGGAATTTTAATTCACATTCCAAACCAGAAAAACATTTAACACACACGTCCGTCCGCGCTGCCGGGATCCGAGCGCGCCAGCTCCCGTGGCCTTCCGTGCCCTGCTCGTACACACGGCTCATGCATATATAACATACAGATTTTAGGTAACATTATGGGACAGTGGAGCACAATTCAACCCCCAAAAGCAGCTTAAGCTGAGATTACAGCTCAAGAAGCAGCAGCGGAGTGGCTGTTAGTTCAGTTAGGCTGTTAGTTCAGTTAGGCCAGGGCTGCAATTCAAACCAACAGGCCTGGGAACACGGGGACTGATGGAGCCCAATTTCTCACCTATTTCTGCAGTAATGAGCACCACTACAAGCACAGCTCCTCTGCAAACCCTTCACGACCCCCCACCTCCTGCAGACCCGTCCTCAGCCCACTGGAGCACCCTCCCCACAGCTCCCAAGCAGTCTCCGAAGCACCCTGGGGTGCTGGTCCCGCACTGGGGTGCTCACCAGCCCCAGCCAAACTTACCCCAGCGCCACAAGCTCCCACTGCAGCCTCCTCCTTCCTTGAGGTACTAACGGCCTCTCGCTCCTGCTCCCAGGCCGACAACATCCACGGAAGTTGTAGGGACTTAAAATTCAGCCAGGAGCTCCTGACTCCCTTTCTCCTTTCTGGCTCCCTCCATTACATCTGACCAAAATTGCCTAAGAATTTGAAGGCTATTGCCAAGGAGACTGACAGACACACCTCTTTCTTTAAAAATAAATAAATAAATAAATAAAAGCAGCACACCTAAGGAAATTTTCATGGACAAGCTCCCCTACTGCTCGGAAAGTCAGAATGTTTCTGCGTGTTAAATTACACTAATTGCAGCAGCAGGTGTATGAAAATCAAACCGACCAACTTTCCAGAGCACGTTCTTCCTTGTACTGCACAGCAGTACATGGAGCAAAGCAGCTGTAACAAAATATTCTGGTATTTATAATAGGGATTTCTAATCTGAACAATTACAGCATTTTTTTCCACAGTTTTGAAAACCTTCAGCCTTTAAAGACATTGCTAATAGAACCATGGAAACACAATGCGATATTCTTGTCAGGAAACATGAAGGAAAGGGCAAAGAGAAGACTGCATTTAATATTTTATCCATCCTTCCTTCACCAGAAAACAATTCAGGGCTGACATGTCTCCTTTGAACACAGTCTTGAACTGTGGCTCTTGCTTCCCTGTGACCCAGAGAGGCAAGGCAATAAGGATAAAAGATCTGCTGGATTTCTTCCCGGGCTACACGGCACATCCTCGTGGCAGCCCTGCACTTCAAGCCAGAGTCTGGTAGTGGGAATCATGCAGCAACTATTCAAAGTCAAGCTACCTACCTATGTATCTATATTTAAAATACATATACACACATACACCTCTTCTGCTATTGCCAAATTGGAAACCAGGGGGTAATAAATAAATAAATAACCACTATTTTCTGTATTTTTACCTGGGGAAGTAGCCTCAGCAACAAAAGGGCTTCATTGAAAAGACTTGGCTCATTTTGATATGGAAAGAAAACACATATGAAGCATAAATGTATGGAATATGGAATTTTGTTCCTTCAACCCCCATGAATTCAAGAAGAGTGAGAAAATAAGGTATATATTAATGTCCTTATGAATAAGAGGTCTTGGATCATAAGAAATATTTTGGGGATATTCGGCAGCAATAGTGTTTACTTACATAAGGTGCTATTAGATCTTTGGCTGAGAGGTACTTTTACATTGAAATAAGGTATAATATGTCTGATACTACATCTGATAATACTATGTCTGATTAGTTGTTCTACATAATTTAGGATTTAATCTAGTACTTACTGAAAGTATTAGTAATTTTCATTTCACATTTCACTGATCTACATGAGAGCCAAAACATCCCTAAATCACTATTCTCATTAAGTACAGAAAAGTAAATAGTAAGTATTTGTCAGCACCTAAAAGATCAGCAGTACTGCATGAAATATAATTTTATCTACAAAACAAAGACTTAGCCTGCACAATATGGTGGTTCATAAATGTCTTCAGAAAGATTCATCAACAAAAGCCCTCATTTAGGCTTTCAGATGAGCCACATTTACAAGGAGGGTTAAACATTCTTTCTTAGGAAGCTAGTTATTTTCATTCACAAACATTTTTATCCTATACTTTTTCAGTGCAACTGTTCCCACAGACTCCGTTTTGGCAAGCGTTTGCTTGCTACACCCTCTTGGATGCAAATGCACCTTATTTCCCCTGGGCACATAAACACACACCTCGCCCTGCAGACAAACATCAGAAAAACTGATTTGCACAAGTATTTACAAGTACTTCAAATACCAGCACAATTGCAACATTTCAAAGACAGCATGCAGTAATTTTTATATTAAGAAATAATAAGAGGAAGGTAAATCATACTAAGACATGGATGCAGTGAAAAATATTTCTTTAGATGTGATCACTTCAGTTTATAATTACATGACGTTATTTCAACCCGAGCAGTGGGCTGCCATTACCAGGGGAATGCTTTATATGTACTTGCTCTTTGCCTTTATTATGCCAAGCTAAGGCGCATATGCAAGTACCATTATAATTGAAAACCTGCTTTGTAAAACAACACTGCACCAAAACCTTCCAGCTGAAAGAATTCAGCAGCTATTATCAGCCTGACCACCTATTCTCTCTTCTCAGAGAACATTTTCCCCACCAAAGCTGGCTAAGAGCTTTGGTAAAAAGCAGGTTATACAACATTTCAGTGAGAAATAACCCAGGAAGAAGGGAAATCTGCCTGCATGGACATAAGTAATGCAGATTATGTGCAAGGCAGGCACGGGTTTTCATTTACCTGCTCAAGGCAGCTAGGTGTTCAGTTGCCCAATCCTCAACAGGTTGTTCTCAGGAAGAAATCAGACCGCAAATAATTTCAATTCCTTAATTCATCTATGCAGATCTATGCACAATTACTGCATTAATGTGGAGCAATGCATTAAACGTGAGTTGTTCCTGCGTGGACGCACTGCTCTGCACTGTGCTAAGACTTTCAAGCTCTCGGAGATCTTTCAGATCCCTCAGATCTCCCTCACTGTGCAGTGAAAAGCAGCAGCCCAAACCCTTCACCTTGCTGCCGCGAGCCCTGCCGTGGCTTAGGTGCTGCACTCCCCAGGTCCTCAGCTCTTTTATTCACGGACCAGCAATTCATTGCAGCTATAGAGCTCGCCAAGATCTTATTCCACAAACATCTCGCACCCACCACAACCCACTGCCTTAGTTGGACTTAAAAGCAATGACAATTTTACCTGATTAAGAACTCCTGAGTTTGGACTGCATTCTTGCCATGGTAATTATAAATGGAATATTCTATTTATCCTGTTTCCATCATCCACACATATTTTCATTTTACTTGGAATGCTTCTCCTCCCATGCTTTTCAAATGTTTAATCAAATGCTGTTCCCTTTGAAATACTAATCCTGCCAAAATTTTATTGTCCTTTTTTTCAAGTATTGCGGAGCTTTTCCCTTCTCAGATTTCAGTGTTAGCATGACTTTTTTTTGAAGTACTTGCCCATTTTTTCCAAAGCAATCATGTTGTACATCCCTATATTCTCTCTTATTGGGACACAAGAAATGTCAAACCAACTTTGGGAGAAGTCCTATAGACACACATTTTTATTGAATCATTTTTGATTCACATTTGATTTTCTTTTTTTTTTCTTAGTCTTTGATATTCGTTCAACACTATCTCAGTTTTATATAGTGGGTGGCCCTTTCTTTTATAGCCTGTGTCACTGACTTTCATTTAACTTAAAATAATTACAGTAGTCTTGACATTCATCAATCTCCAGTCACACGTAATTGTAAAATTCAATTGTTTCACTGTCTAATTAAAATATTCATAACTGTTAGCCAGTACAAATTGCTTTTTTGGCCCATCTCTTGCTGAGGACATGCTGAGCTGTAGGGGACAGGGTAGCTTTAAGAGACTAGATTCATTTGTAGCACTTTTTGAAGAAAAAAACGTACCAAGAAATGTGTCTTGATCCCCTGCAAGAGCTAGTGATAACTCACGTAGTTAAGGTGAGACACAGATATCATACAGCTGCTTCATATATTGCAAGTCTTCTGGTAGAAGGGTGGAAGAGAGAGCGTCAGAGAGAAAAGCATCGAAATCTTAATGCTTGTGAAAAAAATCCTTACAAATGTGAACTCTAAATGCAAAACCACTTTCTCAGCTCTTGAGAGCATGAATTGCCTTCATTCATCTCAGCTGATTTTCAGTTCTAAAGCCTAATTATGATGTATAATACCCAGACTTTAAAATAATTATGTTTGCAACTGTGGGCCATCCTGTGCATTCCCAGCAATTGTGCAAGTGCCAATCAAGGGACTTTATGCATCACTTGCCAAACAGAGGGCAAAAAGAGCCAGATACACCAGCTCTTGGCACATTTTATTCCAGAGTAAAATTTGCTAGTAGATTAGTTAGCATCTATGAATAGTAGTATAAACCTTTCCCTATAATTACCAGAGGCTCCTCTGTGGATTGAGGGTAGTATACGGCCATAATTTGTACACTCAGCCCATTAAATAAAACAAAACAAAGCAGGCAATGCGGTTATCTCACAATTGAGTGGCAATAAAATTAAGCCCTAAATGCTAATACCTGCAGCTTGCAGGATAAACACATTGTCAGAAAACAGCCCAGTGTACAGGAAATAAGATGTTAATATTGGTAAATAAAGCACAGAGGGCAGTTAACATTCTTTCTATTACTGGAGGTATGGAGGAATATAATTAAGTCCTGGTGTATTCCAGACATTAGGGAGGGATGACAGAATTCAGCAGGGAGAAGTCTCTGGTCTGAATCATTCAGCCACTCATTTCTTGATTTCTTAATATTTATGGGAGTTTTTTTGCAATTAATTTTCAACCTCAACTCTTTTTAATGTAGTGGTTTTGTAGAATTTCCCTTTCCTCCAAAAAGTTAAACCATACTGGCACAAATTGCCTGTGGAAGAATGGCTCCAGCAAGGAAACAAGGTGAGTTTTCTTTCCTATAGACATAAGTTTATAGGAGACAGGAATGGGGATGGCTGGTATAGCTGGATAGAATAAAGCAGATCCAATTGAAATAAATGCTTTCCATGCTGAAAAGGCATCTTCTAAAATTTTACAGCTATTACATGTAAGCATTTTCAACCATGAGAATATATGAATTTCACCTTTCTCCACAAAACCCCAATTCAATATAGTCTAAAGTTTCTTCTTCTGCCTTATGTCCTTTGCACATCATGGTCAGAGTCTGTTTCACATGCTTTCCAGTTTCTCAGGTCCTTCCCTTTCCCAGACAACCAACATTTTAAATTACCTTCAATGTAGCCAACAATAAAGAGTAACTCTTGGACTTCTGGACAATTCACTTGGAGGGGGAAGGAGGGACCCCCACGTTTTGTAAAATTAACCCTCTCGCACTGACTCACAATTATCCCAGATCCATCTCTTTATGCAATATGAAAACTCTCAAGAAGATCCGTGAACTAAATGTATCTTGGTGTAACAAAAACATGATTGAGCAATCAATATGCAAAAAAAAAAAAAAAAAAAAAAAGAAAA
>JAVCKT010005996.1:0-12812 GCA_032273925.1 Rhynchotus rufescens | reverse complement strand
TTTACAAATAAATTTGAAAAAAAAAAAAAAAAAAAAAAAATCTCTCTTCAGCCTCCAGATG
The DNA here is from genome assembly GCA_032273925.1 of Rhynchotus rufescens. Classification (NCBI taxonomy): domain Eukaryota; kingdom Metazoa; phylum Chordata; class Aves; order Tinamiformes; family Tinamidae; genus Rhynchotus; species Rhynchotus rufescens. The sequence continues at coordinate 12,751 of JAVCKT010005996.1, read as the reverse complement.
ATCACGGAACAGATATGATGATGTACAAAAACATGTTTTTCCAATCTCAACCTCTACCCTTAGTTATCTCAACTTCTCCTCTTTACTACCCTGATAAGGCTGAATAATACCCTGACTACCTCAAAACAAGATTAATTAACAATTTAGCATCATAGCTCTGTCATCGGCTTTGCTTTACTGGAAGAGGATATTATGATATATAGCTATTAATGATTTCAAATATAACACGTGTAGATAGCCAAAATCTAAGGCTCCATTAGCAACAATTCTAAATAAAAAAGGATATTATAATATATAATGTGTAATGTATAAGACAGACGCAAACCCACATGACACCATGAATCATCTGATACATACTGAGCACCTATTGCTATCAGGTCTCTATAACTGACAAGAATCCATGTATAGGCTGACAAGTCCCACATACCTAATTATAGCCAAATAAAAGGGTGTGCACGCACACACAGACACACAGAGAAAGGGTAGCAGCTATAGAGAACAGGCGCTGCCCGCAGCGCCAGCCCGGGGCAGGGCTCTCGGCGCGGCGCGCAAGGCAGCGGCGCGCGGGCGCTCTGCTCGCCCTGGCACGAGCTGGCACAACCCATCAGCAGCAACATGAGAACCCGGACAGATGACGGAAGAGGGCAACGGAGCAGACAAACAAATGCGCACGTGCACACACACACACTGGAGAAGATTAGTGAATTAATTAGGGAGGCAAGAGAAAAAAAATCACATGGAATTTGGAATGCGCTCAGTAGTATGGAATGATGCTACTGGCCTATTTTTACCATTGGCAATAAGAGGCGAGGAGCAGCTAGCTGTAGTAGCAGCAAGTGCATTATGATACAACACAACATGAGCATTATAAAATGCGAGATGAATCTCAAGCCCAGAGGCTCTTTAGCACCACTCCAAATCACAACTCTCTGCCTTCATTTTTCTTCTTTGCTACCATTCCACTTCTTCTTCCAGTACTTCTGACTTCATTAACCCTTTTTTCTCTTTCTAATCTTCTATTTTCATGCTACCACATCAGATTCTCTAAGAAGCAGGTGAATAATAACAGCAGAAATTGTAGATTGAAAGTCAGATGTTTAAAAGTACTCTAATCCACTGAAGCCTTAATTGTTTTCAGTGAGAAATTTAATACATCATCAGCACCTTAATAAGATAGCGTGCTTAATATGACAGGTAGCTCTTTTGAAAATCCGGCCTCTGAAAAATAGTTGCAAAAATCATAAATTAAATCATATCTGCTTTTAATAGTCTGAATACTAGTGCAGTTTTTAATTACTATTTTTTCCCCCCACAAATACAAATACAACTAGCCTCAAGTAGAATTCCTAAAGCACAAAGCGCAGTTCAGCTTTTGAAGAATCAGAAAAGATATATTTTCATATTAGTTTTTTTTTTTTCCTTTTTTGGGAACATTGAGTTCTGTTGTCCAGCTCAACCAATTACAGGTTTTTTCATTAAGTTGGCCTGAAATTACTCAATTGTACTTTCAGGAATATAGAAGAGCATTTCTTGTCTTTCTGAAAAACTAAATTAGGATCACTGGTATTTCCACACACTATACATAAAGCGCTACCTGAACATGTGCTACAAAAGCATATGGTACAGTAGCTTATAACTATTTTACCATCTGTTCTATCTGAACTCTAACCTTGATAATCCCGTATCATTTTTTCCACTAACTACTAGTTTTCAGATTGTGGCTTCTACTTACCCTTTTGAAATTAAGCTGCAGCAAAACGGATGGCTGGATGATATGTTACTCTTTAAAAGCCTTCACTGCTCCACAAGTGATACCATTTTGTCAGAGTTTTTAACAAAAACGTTCCTTCAAAACTACATTTTTTTTTTTTTAATATCAGTTATTAAGACAAATCTGTGATCAGAACCTTTAATCTGGAGCGGAGGGGGAAGGAAAAAATTCCCTGCTCCCACTCTTTACGTGTTCATTAGAAAATACTTTGCTCCTGTTAACGCTCTTATTTAGGAAAGTGCATTTTCATCAGTGGAATTACAGGGGACTTGCAGTTTCCCAAGAGCAAAGTAATTTTTAGCAAGGTTCCCCACAAACTGCTTGACTCAGTCTTTATCTAACCAACTCATCCTATAAATTAGGCTAGGTCTAATTCTACTTTTGCACAGGCAGCAAGATTTCTATAACATTCAACCATTGTGGCACTGAGTCACCCATAAAAATTACACAGTGAAAAACAATAGCACCATATTGAAAAATATTATTTTCATGGCAATAACCATAAGTTCTCCCCAAAGTCGTCAGGTCTGGACAGATTCTGTAAATCAAGAGAGGGAGTTTGAAAAGGTTTTTATTTTGGCTTATATTCCACGTAATTGAGTGTTATTTTCATATGGATGTAGGAGTTTGAAAGTCTAAGTCTTAATTCTAGGGATTTCCAGGCAGCTCATCTGGGATAGTTCATTTCATTTCACTTCATTCAAATTTAACGTCTGTCTGTTTACAAAAAGAATCAAAGAATAGCTACACAGTAATTAAAATCCATTAAAGACTGTAGCCTGAGTAAAATAGTTTGCACATACCCTTACAAAACTACTGCATACACACATGCATAAAACGAAAATATATATTTAATAAAAACTAATAGTATCCACAACATATGCACCTCTAATTTTATTATTTGCCAATAAAGCAATAGCACTTGACAGTACTAGTTCTTATGACTAATGATACTGAAGAAAGAATCAAACACGATTATCACCAATTACCAACCTACAATATCTAGATTCAGTTCAAAATATTAAATCATAACAGCTCAGTAAACTTTTGAGTCATTATCAACTGAACCAAACTGTAATGCCTACATGCTGAAAACTATACATTTATAAAAGGACACCTTTGTTAAATGATTTTAACTTATAAAATGAGTGTCATCTATTCTCATTAAAGAGATCTGTAGCTTCTCTGTTTGGAAGTACAGTATCGCTTCTATTAACATTCATTTCCTTTTGATTTCTGGTTAGTATCAGAACAAAAAGGAAATTGAATTTTTTTCAATGTGTGAGGAAATCAGTTCATGAGATGTAATTTTGCTTTTTCACACATGAGTAGTTTAAATATGTTATTCAATGTTATCTTGAGGCACAAACATAAGGCATATAGGTTAGAAAAGTCAAAACTACATGCTACTCTGCTATCCCAAATGTCTTAAAATACACAACTGAAGGACACCACAGAAACCACAGTTTGACTAAAGTATGTTGAACTGTAGCTATAACTACGCGCTTATTACACAAATAACATGTAGTCACTGAATATACCTATGTAATTCCATATATGCTTCCAAACACTCAAAGGCTATTTCAGAGTTCTGTTTGAGGGAAGATAGAAGTACTTGTTTTCTTTTGGAGTTTATGCTTAAACAGTCTCTTCTTTCCTGACACAATCCAAAAGAAATAAAATCTTTAATGGATAAGAGCTAGAGTTTATACTTCACTCTTCCTCTCCAAATAGAGGAGGCCGTTAGCTAACACACACACAAATACACTTCTCTTTTGCATTCAAATATTTCTACCTCTGCATAAAAATGACTTTTATTATGCAGTCTCACAGGCTTTCCTAGGTTGGCACCCCAGCAGCATAATCCTGATCCACAAAACAAAACCATCTAATTACCCCAGCTGCATAATTCATTGGCCCATAAATAAAAGTTGGCCAGCCCATGATCTTATCTGACAGACCCTACAGAGCACGTGTGAGGCTCGCACCGCTGGAGACGCGTCCATCAGGGCTGGCAGCAGCATCCCTGGGCTTTGCTGCCCAGTATCCAGCGCTCCGCAGGGGAAAGGGCAAGGGAAGAGCAAAGGCCACCACTTTGCAGCCAGGAACTTTTACCCTCATGAGTATTTAGTCCTGTCTGTGGTTCCTTGTCTGGTTTGAGGTGAATCACTGTGCTGGATGTTCCTATCAGAGCCAGGATCCTCCAGCACCTCACACCAGTGAGCCACTGGCACTCCGGGAGTAAGCAAATTCCAGGAATAAAGAAGGAGAGCAAATACTTGAACTGCCAATACTCTAAGTATATACCAAAGGTTACTTTCTATCATATTGAAGCTGCAATTTGAAAATCAGATATTCAGATGACAAAGCTGAAATACTGTTATTGAGTATTCCATACTTTGCATGTATTTTTCATACAATGTTGACGAAAAGCTATGTGGATTCTCATTATTCTGGCAAACTTCCCAAAAGCAATAGAAATCTTTTGAACACTGTCTACAGAAAATGTCTACAGGTCTTCTTATTATTGCTTTTGTTTGTTTTAATTTGCTAGAGTTGTTCTTATGTTCCACCAAACCTTAGAAAAACAGCATTCTGTTTTTTGGTTTCATGATCAAATACCTAAGATTCACCAAACTGTAAATAAAGATGAACACATGGGCTATTGTGTCAGCAAGCAAACCACTGTTACTGTCTCACATGAATTTCAAATGGAAAGCAATCTTTGTTTAAAGAAAAATATATAAATTGGGTTCTAATAGGTAACATTTCAGCACATAATAAAGACTAAACCAGAAAACATTTCGATTTTCAACAATGTTATCACTTTGCATTAAAACAACCCTGAGTGGCAGAGCCTCTTGAACCCAGTGGCTGAGGCACTATTCATCTTTCCTGTCCCAGATCCAGGCTGCAACCACTAGGCAATAGACTCACTTTCTCACTAGAAATGTCATCTCAGAGCTGAGAAACCTTCTTGACAAATATGTTTTTGAAACAGATGTATTTTTGCTAAACATTTTATCTTTGACAAAAATGCATTTTGACAGAGAAAGTTTCATTGCAATTTTTTTCACCAGCTCTAATATCAAGAACATATAATTGCAGGGCCGAACTGGGGCCATTTGCCCCAACCACTCCTTCCTTACGGAAGGAAGATCCCACTGGTTACAGCAATGGCTTTTTCTATAACTACAGCAAGCAAAAACATATGTCAACTAAACTATCCATTTCTCTGTCCTGATTTACCTGACTTAAAGTGTTCAGTCTCAAACAATAAGCTACAGGTCCTCCCTACCTCTAACCCTCCCAATCAGGTCTTCACATCTATGTTGGAATGGCTATGCCATATATCTAAGAGTAATTAACAATAGAAATGTTTAGAATAAATGAGTAGGGACAGGGCATTTGAAAAAGAGTTAACAGATGTCCTTAACATTGCTGCTGGCCTAATAACATTGCTGCAGTAATTTATTTGATGTGGAGTTTATTTAGCTGCTGCAAACATATAGGGTTCTAATAATCATAAGCAGGTTGCATTAAGCACAGTACATCTTGGATGTATAACATAGTGTTAAAGATAATCCCAGAAACAGTATGCCTTGAAGATATTATATGCACTGTATCTTCTATAATCTGATTGTGAAAAGCTAGCTAGAAAGCATCTTTCAGACTTTAAAATGATTTAAAAAAATAAAAATCAAGAGTTCTTTTAAAGATAATTTTGCCTATATTTTGTGATAGCAAACAGATTCAATTCAAGCATCAGATCCTGGCATACTTCAGTAAGCTATCAGCACAGCAGTGCTGCCTTTTTTCCTTTGAAAAATGAAAGAATTAAATTCAAAACAAACAACTTCAATTTAACACCAAACTACAGGATAACCAATCTTAAAAATGTCAAATTGTAATGGATCTTAATACCCATAAAAACACAAAAATAGTGGCATTGTTCCTTGGTAATGCATAGCAACCTTACAGAATTTCAGTGAAGGAGAAAGAAGGGAAAAACACCTTATTACTTCTAACTCCTGCGAGCCATTTTGGTCTCCAAAGGTTTTAGACTGCCTCAGGCCATGTGTCTGCAGTGTTTCGGGAAATGACTTGCCTTCGCACGAACACTGCTATGTTCTGCAGCACTGCTGCCCCCCAGCATCCCCGCTCAATTTCTGTTTAACTCTTCCTTACCTGCATCAGCCTTTTCCCCTTTTTTTTTGCAGCAAGATTTCAGAAGGGTTTTACTTAAAAAAACAAAAAACAAAAACATACATCTCCTCAGAAAAACACAAACAAAAAAACGCTCTCTGCTTTTTCTGACAAGTTTCCCAAAAACAAATGAGAACAGAATTTATCTTCGTATATCTTTGAAAGGAAACAGAAATCAATTTAAAACTAAAATACTGGAAAACAAAACTAGTACAGTTAAGAATGAGAGCGCTCTGAAGTTTGGTATTGCTCAAGCTGTTGTCTATTTTACCTACATTAATTAGGTATTGTTAGAAAAAGACAAACAAACAAAATCAACACCCTCAGACCAGAACAGCACCACTAAAATTCTTCACCTATCACTGTATTTAGATTTTTAATTACACTCTAAACACCATATTATAGGCTACAGTTAATTCTTTGGCCAAGGCCTGATTACTGTTAACTAATTTGTCTTAGCAGCAGTGTATTAAAGGCAATAGCATATACCTCCATTTGATGTAGAGGGAAATAAAGATATACTCCTCTTTATAATTTTTTTAAACACACTTCGAAAAAATTTTTTGTGTTTCCCTCTTTTCTCTGTAAAAAATTCAAGACGATGCAGTGCAAGCTATTTTGCTGGATAGGCTTTTTAAAAAAACTTCTAGAAAATTCCTAGCCAAGGTCACTACTGATTGACTCAAAATATGACAGTGTATGAGGCTACTAAAATATTCTGTTCATCTCAGAGGTTGAGTAAGCAGCTCTAACTAAGAGGGAAATCAATATAATACCTCACAGTGAGGAAGAAAATGGAAAATAGTTTAGCAGTTAAGTGGTTAATGCAATTCCTAAGTGTTCAGCAATCATTGCAATTTAGTGCCATTTCGATTATTACACAATAAACAGACCATGTTGTCTGGAAGCAAATTTTTATGAGTATAGCTGAAGGGGTTGCAACTTATTTAGCTGCTGAAACTCTAAGGGAAAGAACATTTCTGAATGCTAACACTACAGATCAGAAATATACAGGTACACTAGAAAGGTTATTTTTAGGTCACTACTATGGTAACTAACCACACTGACCTTTAAAATTAGTATGCAGTTCAAGAAAAATGAAGTTCGGTAAAATGTTCCTTAAAGAGGATCACTTTAATAAATAACATTGCACATCCTTGTAGCAGGATATACTGTCGCTTTTTACAGATATTAATTTTACTTGTGCAACACAGTAACATAATATGATGTATAGCAATGCAGAACGACCTAGGAAAAATGTGGAAACATTCCAAAAACTGATTAAACTACAATAAATTTATGTCTAGAGAAAACCTTTTTAGGTTTATAGGACAAGTTATATTTATTTTTTGCCGAACAAAATAAAATAGCCAACTTAGGGTTAGTTTTTCATATAACATGAAGTTGTGGAAACACTCAGAATAGTACGGGTATACTGAGTATAGTTAAGATAACATTATTTTGACCAAATATTTTGAAATTCTGAGTTTTAAGTGGTTTCAAAAAAAGCTGCTTTCAAAAGCATATCCAGATCTGCAATTTATGAATTCATAGACAAAGAGACAGACAAAGAGGCAAAAATTAGGCTCAGGGTAGGTAAGTAGGAGAAGATTAAGAGCATATGGGAGAAGGAACTTAATGAAGGAAACAGTATTTTGAATGAAGGAGTCATTTAAATCTGGTGTAATAATATTTACTTAGACAAAACTTCTAGTAGAATTAGATCTTTAACAAGTAACAGCTTAGGTGCCCTACAACTCCATCATTCCATTATCTAAGATACAGAAATTAAAATTTGGTTAGCTGTTCATTGAAACCACTAGGAAAAAAAAAAAGCAAAAAGCAAACACACATTAACAAGTAGTACCCCCATGCTTGGAAAAGCTTAATTTACTCTGTCAACATAAAGTCATTGAACACAGAACTCAAATTGGACCAAGATTAGTCTTAGCCAGGTTTCGGACAGTATACAACACCATATAAAATGATGGATAGAATATCACAGACATAGCTAGAAAGCATAATATATGCATTAACATTTTAATCTGGGTTATACTGGGTTATACATTTTTCAAATGTTGGCTCTTCCACAGGAATAATAATAATAATAGAATAAATGGCAAAATATATGCATTTTTCCAGGACTCAAAATGCTTCTGAGTAACATTGCTCTTGAAGTGACTTTTAAACGGCTGCGCCACAATTTCTATGAAAAAAAGAGGAAAAAAAAAATCTCTACAGCTAGTGGTATTCTGGGTCATCAGCAGAGTTTTCCTGTGAACGTGAACATTATATCCAGCCCACTGTGGTGGTCACGGGCAGGATATTGAACGATCAGTGTCCAGCAACTATCTCTGCCCTTAAGTCTCCTCTGACAAGGCGCACTCCTACTCTCCTACAATAGATGTAGGTTGGACTAAGACACAGCAAGGGACAGGCTCAATTGGTTATCTAGCCCCCTCACTCCTGCCCCAAAAAAGGATGATAAGCTGCTAACATCCTCATTTTATGAGCAGAGAGCACAGGGCAGCAAACCAAGGCAGCGAGTCCAGTTCCCGAGTCCCACGGTGAGCCTGCAACCCATCACAAGTGCATCCCAACCTACCAAGAGGGCTACAAGCACTCATAGGAAGCCTTATCTTACACTAATTTCTCCAAGTTAATTTCTCCATTGCTGCTAATGGAGTTACACAAACAGCTATATTCTTTTTCTACCTAATTAATACTTAAAATCGCTTCTCTTACTAAAATAAATTTGAGCAGCTAATAAATAAGGAGCAACATGGTAACAACATCATTTCCAAAACATAAAGCAAAACCTTACATTTGACTTTTACAAAAATTTAAAACCTACAAGTTAGTCTACCCCACCTCGCAATGTGGTAATTCTGCTGACAGTAAATAATCAAAATTGTCATTTTTTGAAAGTCAACCAAGATTCTGAGGATTTTTCTTGACATCTTTTCAGCCAAAATTGCTTATAGGTGTTGGCTTATTTTAGGAATGGAAGATTGTAGATGTGCCAGCCAGATGTGCATGCTAAGCAGGAACAGAAGAAGCTAACACAACAGGTAGACTGCCTGCATGGAAAAATTTTCCACAAAATCAGAGGCTTTCTCATCAGGAAAGATGATGGGTGAAGTCACCCCTGCCAGTGTACTAGACATTCAATCTTCAGATTTATGTTATAATAAATCCAAGTTCTGATTGTTCTTCATCTTGTTGCCTGACTATTTTTTATATAAAAGAACTAAAATGATTACAAAATATTAAAAAGAAAGCTTTGAAATAAAATTGTGCCTAAAATTGGAGAAATTTAAGGTTAATAGAAATAACAATTCTGAAATGAGGTTCCATCAATATCACGTATTCTAGCCTGAGATAGTAAGAGAAACAAGAAGCAGCAATAATTACTGCCTGACACTAGTAAAAATGCTAGTGACTAACTATAAAGATTTAGCATAAAAATACAGATTTTACTGTAACAACATAGCCACATACCAGTACTGAGCTTTAAAAAGAAACTAATGATTCAAAGGATCCAGAAAAGAGAGATTTTGTGCATATAAATATATATTCTCTTCATCTATTCAGTGTGCAAATTTATTTAAAATACAATAAAATGACAGGCAAGTCTAAAGACTAAATACAAAAATGTAAGATGTCAAATGAACAAACTTTTTAACTCTGCAGATTTTATTTTATTATTAGATGCTATTCCTAACTTGTTAAAATTGATCAAATAGAAAGCTGTGAATAGAGAAAAAATTAAGCCAACTCGAAAAGTGTGACTTGGATTTAATATTTTATAATTGCCAAGGGACATACTGAGATCAATGAATTTTTGCCCGAGATGAACGTCAGAAAGAGATGTACTTCAGTCTTTTAGGGAACATTGGTCTATTTAATTCTTGTGTCTGATGCATGTGAAATATGCCTGTCTTGGCCTTCTTTCTTGCCTCGAGGCCATGCTCCAGGCAGACATTACCACTTTTAATAGGCCGCCATCTGAGGAATGGCAAGGGATCCAATAACCCATCGACTCTAATGGATTTGCCTGTTTATTCACTTACACCTTTTTTGCAGCTAATTTTAGTTTTGCATGCTGAGTTGTTTCACTTTAAATTAAATGAATAGAAACAAAGAGAAAAAGACTGTGCAGCTAATAAACCATGATTATTTTCGAAGTTCTTCGCAACAGGATCCTCCATACACTAAGGTATATCACTGGAGAATAGATTCACTGCTGTGTTTTTCCACTTGTCGTCAAAATTAACAAAGCTCCTTTTAAATTTAGTGAGACAGAAAGTAGGTTATTATAAACCCTTACTTATAATGTACTAATGATTTGTAGCAGGCTGCAAATCATTATGAGGGTCATGAGCATCTTCAAAGATTAGTACAGGTAACGTTAATGATTATACCACATTAGCACCAACAAAAATTGTGTAAAATTTAATCTAGCCCTTTACGTATGCTTTGAAGAACGTATGCAATACTTAATACGTTAACTTTAAATCAAATGGAGTCTGTCGAGATACAGGGGAACTCTGAGTAATAAAAAATTCCAGTGCATTTGATCTTCAGGAAGAATATACAGTACACACTAAATATTATTGGGGGTATAATTTGCACATTTCCATTGCATATTTTGTCCCTCTAAAGGTCTCCATCCCCTTCTTGGAGGGGCAGCCTCACGGCCCTCCCCTTGCTGGCACTCTGCAAAGCTGCTCTTCAAGAGCACCATTTAGGTCACCATTTAGGCGACCTGTTCCTGGCGTGGTCCCCTCACCTCGGGACCCGTGCCTGAGCGAGCCCTGCCTCAGCGAGCCCTGGCCTGAGCACATCCTCAGTAGGTGCAAGGCCACCTTTTCTCAACACAGGCTTGTTCTCCCCAGGCTCCCTGAGGTGAGAGGGACGTGGTGGCCGAGGCCCAGGTCCACCCACCCACAAGCAGCCTTTCTGCAGCACCCTGGCATTAACCTCTCATGTTGCCCATCCACACGTGGTGCCTCGAGAGCCCTTCCCAGCTCCAGCAAACACTCACAGCAGGCAAAAGCCACCTTTTTTTACGGCATGGAAGTATTAGGGCTCCTGCTTTAGGAGGGGGCAGAGCTGGCTCCAGCGCAGAGGAAATCAAAACACAGAACCTCTGGAGCCGCCGCAGGGACAAATACTGTGGGACCCTGCCAACCTCCAGAGCCTCCTACTTTACCAATATAAACAACTTTTCTATAATCAAACCAAAGCTACTGTATGAAACACAACAACACTTGCTGATTTGTTCCCTCCTTGACGCAGAAACCTGAACACGCAATAGCTCCAGAAGGCACAATGTGCTTTGCTCACCAAACTGCAGGAACGTGGCTACCAAAAAGCAGCACCAAGACCCAAGAAGCTAAGAGCCCACCAGCGAGCCCCTCTGCACCACCAGCAGCAGCAGCGAGCGCAGGGACGCACACAAGGGGTGCAGAAAGGCTCCTACCATGCCAGGGGAGACCACGCATCCCTTCACTTCGAAAACCTTGTGCTTCTGCTCCTGTTGCAATAACTAAAGAGCCATTAAATAATGTAAAATTTCTCTGTAGAGTGAAACAAGTTGGAACAAAAAAAGGCCTCTATCATCTAGAAGACAGTCACAATGATTCCAATTCCTAATACAAAACTGAAGCAGTTAGATTTTTTTTTTTAGTTGACTCTTTTTTCTTTTAAAGGATAACATTACGAATTTGGCTTCTCTTATTTTTGCCACAGAGACTTCAACTCAATTTATACCTTTTGCTGATCTTTCACAGATTCCTTAATAATGTGGTGTGACACGAAATCAACTCAGGGGCTTTACGAGGGCTTTTTGGCTGGATTTGTGGCTAGTTTTTGTCACTCAATGGCTTACAAAACAGAGGCATTTATTTCAAAGGATGATCCACTATTATGAACATTAGCCTTTTGGCTTTGTATTCATTTTATTGCTGCTGATCCAGGTTTCTCGCAGAATTTAGACTGCAGGGGAGACCATTTTTTTCTGGCACAAAACTGTATTACCCTCGTTAGGATCTCCTTAAATACACCAAAAAGCAAAATAAGGTCCTCAAATAATTTCAAACAGATATCTACATATCTAAAGCATAACTCTGTTGATGAAACAAATATATGGGGCAGTTACAAAACCAGCTTTCCTCTTGAAATGGTAACTCAGGCCTATTATTTAAATGTGTCTAAATCAGCCAGACTAATAGGACATTTTACAAGCACACAGACAAGTTAAAATAATTTGTCTGCTTTAGACATGTTTAAGTGAATCTGAAAAACAGGAGAAGTTACATAGCTGCAGAATAATTTTTTCCCCCCAAATTGTATTTGTAGACCTGGATACTAACTCCCAGACACAGTGTGCAAAGAAAAATGGGAACAACAGACTGAAGTTGGGATTGATTTACTTCATTAGCTGGGATTACAAGTTTAACTTACAAACCAGAGGTCAAAATTTCTCATTAACAAGGGGGCCATGAATCGCTGCAGGGCTTGGTTCAAGAGGAGACCACTCTTATTACTAACTACACATTTCAATCTGTCTTTGATGTTCTCCTTCTACCCTCCTCCCTTTTATTTTTTGGCAGAGGAGTTGATTTTAATTGTAGCTATACAACACAGCTCAGTTTGCCTGAGAGCCAGCCTCCACATCTGCAGTGAGTGCAGTTCTAGTGATATTGGGTGCAGTCCATAGCTTAGGGCTAATTTTAATGGCTCCCCTTTTCATACAAGGCTCAGATTGTT
>JAVCKT010005994.1:19633-32862 GCA_032273925.1 Rhynchotus rufescens | reverse complement strand
CTTGGTTCCTAGAGGTGCTCACCTTTCCTCATTCTATTTCCAGAATACCTCATCTCAGAGTAAAGCACTACTCTGAGCATAGATTAGATGGAAAGGGAATCTGAATTAAGGTTCTTGTGTTTGACTGTTTTCAGGACCTGCAGTAAGAATATGTTGCAGGGCTTTGTATGACTTTGTGATTCAACGTATTTCCTTGCTTTGGGAGATTTTGAGTGAGGTATTTGTCATCAGGAAGAAATCTACTTATGGTGAGTCCTCTGCAGTCCTGAGAATCAACTTGGGGTGATTTGGTTGGCCAGGGAGAACAATGGGCCTGCAGTGTTAATAGGGACAGGTGTCATACATCCTTAGATACCTCCTTAGATTTACCTTATATTTTAGATTGTTCAATTGCTGAGCCACTTCACCAGTCCTTAAATGTAGATATTTAAGTTGAAGATGCAAGTGACTTAAACTAAAAATGAACCATCTACTTCTTACTCCTTAAAATAATTTAAAATAAAATCTTGAAATGATCCATTATCACTCCTTTGTCCTCCTTGGAGTATTCATTTAATGGAAAACTTAGTAATTCAGTATCACCATCTATTGTGAAGTTTGTATTTTAAGACATTTCTTTTTTTTCTCAGAGTCTTTAAAAATCTTTTTTAAATCTTCCTGGCCTATTTTCTTCCCTATCCTATATCTTATCAATCTTTGATTCATAATAGTTTATCACACCTCTCTTGTTTAATCAGAATCTGTCTGGATGAAGCAGTAGCATTGCTTCAAAGCTCTTTAATCATTGTATTGAATTAATGCAATTACATTACTGATGCGTTAGAAAATCTCACCTCTAGTCTCTATATTTACAGCTCCTTTTGAGTCCTTTGTAGCCTTTTCTCACTATCTTGGGGGTAGAATTTCCAGCTTCCACAAGCTTATCTGTTAATGTTGCTAAATAGAGCACACAGAGAAAAATGTTTGCAGTAGAAAGAAGGAAGAAGAATAAATAGAACACTGACAAATAAAATAAATGTTGTTTTATTTTCTTAACTAAATGGAGTCACCTATAGGTATAATTGAAATGGGTTATGTACTCAGCAAGTAACTTTTACTGTTCCAATACTGTACTCTGGAGATTTGAAGTCCAAGTGCTTAGTTATACATGTAAATTGAAGAAGGATTTTGTTCTTTCTAATAATAAATCAGTGAGTCCCTTGCCTTTCAAAGGGAAAAGGCTCCTAGGGAATTGAAAATAACTCTCAGAGAAATGTTCACAGAAATAAAATTTGATGTAAAGCTACAAAGAAAGAAATTTCTGTCTAAGCAAAATGGATTCTGATAAAGATGTAGCTTTTTTTTTTTGGTATTTCTTTTGCCAGCAGAATGTGGTACTGCTTGTCAGCATATCCTGAGCAGGGTTGGATCAATACAGCCCTACTGACATCAATGGAATAGCAATAACAATTTATGTCATTTGAGGATCTTGCAAGTCATATCTAATGTTTAGCCTGTTCAATTTTGACTTTAATTCATAATAGTTACTATTCACAGGGAGAATTTCACAATTCTATTATGACCCCTGCTTGCCTATTATCCTGCCTTTAAACAAGTTGCATCCAACACTAATAGATATTCCTAAAGAAAAAAACATTTAATCTCTGTCACTCATAGACCAGTACGGATGAAAGCATTGGGAAGGACTAATTAGAAATGCAATGGTCATGCAAAACAGATGAAGAATGATATGGGCACTCTATCTTAGGATGTAAACTGATGACCTGCAGTGACAAAGCGACTACTTTTTGATTCCCAGACCTCTCCAGAACTGATTTTTTTTTCCAGAGATTTCCAGGCTTTCGGTAAGCAAGGCCTTTTACTGTTTTCAAGGGGCACTTTTAAGAAATTCAATATGTATTTGTTAAATAATTGATACTATCAATTAAAGGTTTTTAATTAGAAAATGTTTCCTTTTTGGTTCCAGCTGCTTGGACTAAAAGGTGAGAGGAAGCCTGAGAAGACACCTGGCTGGGACATAGCAGAGAAGAGTGGAAACAGGACACTGAGCATGAGAGGACTGAGGTCAGTGGTGAATTGCAAAGAAATTAGAGTTTCTAATGAAATAAGAAGAAAATTTGGTGGAAGAATGGAGCTTCAGAGTAGTGAGACAAGGAAGGGCATGAAACTGGGAGGTAGGGGTAGAAGAGTACAGATATAAAAGGGGAGACATGGAAAAGAACAGCAAGAAAAAATGTGATATTTGCATGCAGTGACTTTGGAGAGGTTATATGGAGCAAGAGAGATAGAATCATAGAATCATACAAGAGTTAAGGTTGGAAGGGACCTTTAGAGATCATTTACTTCTTAATACATCCCAGGATCCCATTGGCCTTCTTGGCCAGGAGAGCACACTGCTGCCTCATGGTCATCTTGTCATCTACCACGATGCCCAGGTCCCTCTCTGTGGAGCTGCTCTCCAGAAGGTCGGTCCCCAGCCTGTACTGATGCCTGGGGTCATCTGGGGTTATTCGTCCCCAGGTGCAGGACCTTGCACTTGCCCTTGTTGAACTTCATGAGGTTTCTCACCACCCAGTTGTCCAGTCTGTCCAGGTCCCTCTGATTGGCAGCACAGTCCTCTGGAGTTTCAGCTATTCCTCTCAGTTTGGTATTATTAGCAAACTTGCCGAGGGGGCATTCCGTCCCTTCATCCAGATAGTTGATGAATAAATTGAACAGGACTGGACTGAGGACTTACCCCCTGGGAGATGCCACTGACTACATACACCCAGCTGGACTCTGAGCTGCTAATTGCCACCCTCTGAACTCTGCCATTCACCTAGTTCTCAACCCACCTCATCATCCACTTATCTATCCCTCACTTCCTCACCTTGCCCAGGAGGATTTTGTGAGGGACAGTGTCAAAAGCCTTGCTGATGTCCAGATAGATGACATCCACCACACTCCCCTCCAGTTGGTCTTTCCATCATAGAAGACTATCAGGTTAGTCAAGCATGATTTCCCCTTGGTGAATCCATGCTGACTAATCCTGAGCTCCTTCTTGTTCTCCTTGCAGTTGCGCTTGTAGACAGCAGCCAGGATAAACTGTTCCATCACTTTCCCAGGTAAGGAGGCAAGACTGATTGGCCTGTAGTTGCCTGGGTCCTTCTTCTTATCTTTTTTGAAGACTGGTGTGACATTGGCTTTCTTCTAGTCCTCAGGCACCTCCCCCATTCTCCAGGACCTTTCGAAGGTGATGGAGAGCAGCTTAGCTACAGTAGCCTCCAGTTCATGCAGCACTCTGGGATCCATCCCATCAGGGACCATGGATTTGCAGTTATCAACTTTCCCTAAGTAGGTGTTCTCCGACCCAATCTTCCTTTACCCAGGGCAAGTCTTTCTTTATCCAGGCTTCTTTTCTTGTCCCTAAGTTCTGGGATTCTGGAGGGCTGTCCTTGGTAAACACTGAAGCAAAGAAGGCATTCATTAACTCTGCTTTTTCTATCTTTGGTAACCAGGGCACCCACCCCATTCAACAGCTGACTCATGTTTTCCCTGATCTTCCTTTTGCCATTGACATATTTGAAGAAGTTCTTGTTATTTTTAACATTCCTTGCCAGACTGAATTCCAAATGTGCCTTAGCCTTCCCTGTCACATCCCTGTGTTCTCTGACAGCGTTCTTATATTCCTCCTAAGGGGCTTGTCCTTTTTTCCACCTTCTGCCTTCTTTTGTTTGAGGTTTGCCAAGAGCTCCTTACTCATCCATGCAGGACTCCTGTCTCCTGACCTGACTTCTTGTTCATAGGAATGCATCGATGCTGAGCGTGGAGGAAGTGTTGCTTGAATACTAACCAGCTTTCTGGGGTCCTCCTTCCTTCTAGAGCCCTAGCCCATGGGATTCTTCCAAGTAGGTCTCTGAAGAAGTCAAGTTGGCCCTCCTGAAGTCCATGGTTGCAAGGCTACTTAGAGACCTGCTTCCTCCTCGCTGGATCCTGAATGCCACAAATTCACGATCACTGCAGCCAAGGCTACCCTCCCATCTTCACATCTCCAACAAGTCCCTGTCTATTTGTTAGTGTGAGGTCCAGTAGCCCACCTCTCTTCATTGGTTCCTGCACAATCTGTGTTAAAAAGTTATCATCAACGCACCGCAGAAACCTCCAGGACTGTTTGTGCCTGGCTGTGTTGTCTTTCCAGCTGGTATCAGGGTGATTGAAGTCCCATATGAAGAAGAAAAAAAAAGCATAAAAATGTTATTTCTCTCATGTATTCTAACCATATCCTGTACAGATTTGATGCAAAAGACATTTTGCATGGCTACCACCCGCAGCCTTAGCTGGGTCAGACTCATAAAATATGCTGGAGCATAACCTTTCTCCAGGAGATGTTATGATCTGCCCATTTTAAACTGGTGTTCATCAAACAAATCATAAGCAGAAACTGCTGCCAATAGGGACTTAATCTTGAAAGTATGCTTCAGTGGAGTCCAGCCAACAAAATACCCTTTTCCACACAAAAAATCATCACCTTTTGAAAGCATAAATGTTAGGGAATCTAGTAATGAATAGTATAAGAGATGCAGCCAGTTCACAACTGCAATTTAATCCTTCACTGCTTTTTGCTACTCCCTTCAGCATGTGCCCACCCATCCCAGCTTAAACAATCCCAAAGCAAAACCTGCAAAAAATGTATGCAAAGGTCAGAACAGCAAATTGCTATAAAAAGTCCACTGTGGGAATCAAGTATGACAGGTGATCAGAGTTAGAGGAACAAAGAATGTACTGTAAAGGCACTGCTCCTCCTCCCTGCCTGAAAAGGCCTTGAAATGATCTAGTTCAATATGAAAATCTAATAATGCTCTGCCTTGTTAATAAACACACTGTTTTTATATTGTAATAGACTCCATTAGGGCACTGGACTGTACTTTCTTGATGTTAGCACATCTAAATTTTCCTTTTTTTTTAGCACCCTGAAACAGCAAATAAAGAGTAATGTTCAGTCTATTATAAAAAGAGCAGTAGTAGGGAGGGGATGACAAAATTATTTTCTATTGTATTACACATCTAGGTAAAGACTAGGTAAAGGGTTCTTTCTGATATCTCTTCTCTTCTTAGGGAGGATCTTCCAGATCTCCTAAGACAGAGCATGCTTTATGCTCTTCTCCGAGCAGAAATCAGACAAATCTGAGCAGACTATATTTTTAAGTGAAAAGTAAATGCCTCTGGCCTGTAGTAATTGCATTTGCAGCTCCAAAGTTGCCTCTGGATCTGTCATGCATCTAACTAAATATCCTTTTTCCTAGTGAATCACAGAGTTTCTTTGTTTTCAGCTAGTTACAAATGTCTTGTGCAATGCCTGTCTTGAAAAGCTATGAAAAATACTTCATACAATGTGAATAAAGATGGCAAATTTAAAGCTCATACAGCCAGGTGCAGACTGCCACTTTATGCATCTCATCTGGGAAACGCAATCCATTTTTCTATTAATTGTTGCCAGGTGACTTTCTGTTTAGTCTATACAGTCACTGAAGAGAAGGAGACACCTCATTTACACATCTTGACTTGCTCTCAATAGTGGACTCTTTACCCACTACAGATGGTTTTGGAGGTCATGTATGGATATTTCTTGCATGAATTGCAAAACCGCAGAAAGCTCTTCCTATGTAGACCCTCATTCTGACTTTTAGTATGTGAGTAGACAGGATCCTGTGGTGATTTTCCCTAAAGCCTCTTGGTGATTTATCCTTCCCTGCAGTGGAAGGAGTCTTTATTTTATTATGAACCCAGAGTGGATCACACAGCAGTCTGTATTTGGCTTGGGAAAATCAGTGGATCTCATTGGTCTCTAACAGTAGTTGGGGCTCTATAAAAATCACTGATAGCTGCCCCAGATTTTAATTTCATGGGTCTTTAAACCAGAAAAAAAGGAGAATGAAGAAATGGTTTCACACCTCATGAGGAACATTTACTGGAATGCACTCTTCATTGAGGGAACTGTATCTCTCTCTTCAGAACAAAGCAGAAGGAACAAAACAATCTGTTAGCACTGAACACCAGGAGAAAATTGTTTTTTAACAAATTACATTTGAAATCATGCATATCTGGAAAACCCTTAGGGTCTGGAGCTTCTCAGAACTTTCAGTTTTTTAGATAGATAAGCCCACTCACTAAACCATATCCACATAGTCTTGTTCAGTAGCATATTATTGTCTTATATGTGAGAAATGA
Source organism: Rhynchotus rufescens (assembly GCA_032273925.1). Lineage (NCBI taxonomy): Eukaryota > Metazoa > Chordata > Aves > Tinamiformes > Tinamidae > Rhynchotus > Rhynchotus rufescens. Next base: position 26,655 of record JAVCKT010005994.1, on the reverse strand, counting down.
TTTACAGCAATTAAATACAGTTGTTGAGGAAAGAAAATTGAATATTGTTATAAATGTAACCCTTTTTCTCAGTTGGTAAAGCCTAAGTTACCTCTGCTGATTAGGATTCAGTCTTCAACACAAACGGATATTTAATGATCTAGCATGCTGGTTCTTAGAAATTGTGATAGAGCATTTGTCAACTGCTTGATATAAATGACAGATGTTTATATGTAATAGAGCAGTGGAACAAATTTTGTTAAGAAGGGTATGAACCAGATGTTCACAATATTGGCATTTCGAGAGGAAAATGTCTTTTTACATTGTCTGTGACTCATGAACCAAAAGAAAATGTGTTTATCACAGGAACTCACACTTGAGACCTTATCCTTTCAGCAGCAACATAAAAATGATAAAGTACTGAGCATAAGAAAGTATCTAAACAGCACTTACATTTTACGAATATCTGTGGGACTGTGGTATGAAATCTTTCACACTTCCTTTATCTGCATTATTTCAGTTTTAAATCTAAGCATAAAATATTTAGAAGCATTACTGTCTGTATCATTTGCTCAATTACTTTTAATCAGTCATAGTGAAATCTGGAGGATTTTGAGGGGTGAAAAATTTCACAGTAGTTTATTTTCTCTTTACTACTATGTGCAGAATAATCAAGACATTTTAAATTCTCTTTTAAAGTGCTCTTTTAAGTGATATCTGCTTACTGTGCTGAGAAAGAGTTAAAAGTCCTGAGTTTCCTCAGTGCTTGTGGTGTTACTGGCAAAGTTTCTTTTCTCTGTTAATCAAAATATGAATGATAATCCAGAGGCTGCAGATTTTACCCCAATTAACACTCAGAGTAGCTTGAAAAGTGTGAACCAAAACCACTTAAATTTTAGCTTGTGGACTGTTGGATTTAATCCTCTGTTTTAGGGATTGAATTGAGGCAGTAGAGTAGGGAGAGGGTCTCTTGTTAAAATAGATGAATTCTTTTAAAGTATACAAAAAGTGGATGTAATGGAAGAGAGTCCCCTTTCATAAACATTCAGCATTCAGTTCCTCATTAGTCTGTTAGGAGTATGCATTTTGAGAGTCAAATGAATGTTATTTGGCTGGAGACACTTGTTAACAGATGTCCATGACAACCTTGAGACTGAGCATATTAGTCTGGGGCCAGCAGAGTACCAAAAATGTTCAGAAAATTGGCTGCATTTTGTGAACTTTTAGTTGTCTCTACCCACACCGAAAATAGGATTTTGTGCCTTCTGAGAACTTTTTTTTTTTTGAAAAAAATGATATGAAAACTGAATTTGTCATCCACTACACTCGACATAAAGTGAAAACATATGTGTGCGTCCACTTTGGACAGCTTTCACAGGTACTTAAAAGAATCTTGATGTCAAAATAGTGGCAAAACAAATTCATACTTTTTGATTCTTATTTTCAAGACTTATTACCATAGATTAAAAAAAAAAGTTATTTTTTATGTAACTAAAACCACCATTCCCAGGATATAGAATTATTTTTATAGACTGATGATACCTTGTAATAAGATATGTTGATGATACAGATTCAAAGACAAGAGTGCAGGCTCCATGAATTTTCCTTTTCAGTCTGCAGGAAACAAAAAAGAACTGTATCAGTGATAGATCAGCCTTTCAAAAGCAGTAAAAGAACATGTTATAATCTAGCAGTGTTCATTCAAGTATTTAAGGACTTTATGAAAATGTAAGAAATGGGAAGAACACATGATTTTCTTAGTCCACATTTACCACATGAGGCATTGGCACTGCACTTCATTGGAGTACAAAAATGCCAGCAAAGCTATAAGTCAGGTATTTGTAGTTTATTTTATTAGTACTAGGCTGAACCACAAAATAGATAAAACGGTTTTATGGCTTACATCTGGTTGAATAATAAAACATATGGCTCTGGAGTAAAGCATGTGCAGCTGTAATTTACTGTAAATATTCAACTCAAGATAGCTAGAGAGATAAAAAACTTACGGCATGCACTCAAGGTTTATCCCGTTATCCATCACTACTTGAATATTTATGATACTTCGACATTTGTGGTTTATATGTTAATTAACCACTTTTTAGGAGTTTTCTTTGGGGCATTCTCTTTCATGTATTACAGATATGGGCTCACAAGAGGAGGACAGTACAGGACTCATTTTTCTCCTAATATCTGTTTAGTATGTGCTTCATTACAGAGTGATGGGAATAATGGATCCAGGATCAAGAAGACAGGACATTTTCCAATACCAAATAAAATGCAACATCCACCTTCACATGTTTTATTTAATCAGTTTCTCTGTGAATAAAGGCAAAAAAAATTATTTGACTGTTTTTATTTGGGGACAATTCTGATGCTAGGGTGAAGTTAACTAAATAAGACTTTGCTTATTTTAGGGTAATAAGACTGAAAAGTGTAATCTTTTGTTTTCATATTTCAAGAATATAGAAGGAAGACCTTTTAGATCATTTGACATAATACTTTGAAGCTGGACTCCTACGATTCTGACATGCTTAAGGGTAAAAGTTTCTAAGCATCAGTGGTTATCTAACTTTGATTAATTAGATGGGGTATATATGAATTATTCCATCTGCTTTAATTCTATCCAGTGAGATCGAAGCTGCCTTCTGAGTTTGATTCCTGATTGAAAATTTATTTCTGGTACTTTGAATAGGTAGCTATGTCACAACCAGAATTTGAGAAAACTTCATCCCTCAGTCCATTTTGAATGGAAGCAACAGGGTTGAAATGCTAAGGACAGGGTAACTAGGGCTGTCATAAAATGTAGGACCAGATTTTCAACTACCCCAATATCATACCAAATGTATTCCTGACACTGAGCAGCATTGATGCTACAAGCTAGCTTCAACCCTGGTTAGCACTGAACACAGAAATGGCTTTCTTTTTCTATATATGCTCTGTGTTCCTCTCCACTTTGTGATCTGGACTCTGAGATGGTGTCCATTATCATTGCTGCATTGAGTTCTGAGAGAAACAACTTGCTCAGTTTCCCGAGAAAATGAACAAACTTTCCAAGCTCAGCCCTGCCTGCTAAACACTTTCAGTTTCTAATTATGTTTGTTTTGGAAAGTACGTCCATGAGAAAAGATCCTGTGGCCTTAGAAAACCCCCACAGACCTTTAAAGCAAAACCCAGGTGGTTCACAGTGGATGTTGCTCTCTGAAGTAACAAAGCCCAAACCGTTTACCTCCTTCCTATAAAGACAGATTTTGATCTGTGAAATCCTGCTGTGCTTTTCTCAGTTTGCTATCCCCTCCCCAGGGTCTCTGCCAGACCTTTGCTGTTGACTTAACTATCCTTTCAGATTCTTCTTTTCCCTTCAAGGATTTCTCCTAGCAGAGAATATCTCCTGCAGGCACGTGTCATGGCAATGAATAAAGGATTGCCATACACACACAGATGAACCTCTTCTCCTGGTCCTTCCTCCAAAAGAAATTGTTTTCCTGTTTTCCATGGGAAATTTCTCCCATTTGGCGGGGAGAGGCAGTGGCCTTGAACTTCAGTGGACTTCAGTTTGAGTATTTCATCCTTTCCAGACACAGCAAGGAGCTGTGGAATCTCCTGAAGGTTTTGTGGCGTGATAGGGTTTTGATCAGGAGCACAGGTCTGCCTGTAGAAATTGAATTTGCTGATCCATTAGTGAAATGTGAATGTCAGAGAGAATGTCAGTAACTGAAGTGGTGAAACTAATTGCAAGTGAAGGCTGGAACACCTGAAAAGTGAAGGCCTGTATTTATCCAAAAAAGATTCCTTCAGTCACCATGTATCAGTGATGTAAACGACACATTTTAGTCTGCCTAAGAGAAAGGCCTGGGGTCGTGTGATTGCTCCTGTGCAGGAAAACAAACAAACAAACAAAAACCAGAAGTCTTTTTTAGCTCTGGAGACATGGAGTCTGCCATTGCATTTTTTCCCCCTCTTCTAAATGTTTGACTGAAGACTTGGCTCCAATAAAAGTCGGCGTGATTTTGATCCGTCCTTTCAGGGATAATTTTTTATATGTTGTTCTACCTTGTGGAACTGTCTTTGAGAAGCATTTGACGTTTTCAGACGGCATAAAATACAGCACTGACCCTTCCAGTGAGTCAAGGGTCAGTAAGAGATAGTTCTGGAAGGATCTCATACACATAACCCAGCACTAGTTATGCGCTTGCTTTGCAGGCCATTTCAGGATATAACCTATGAAGCTTGAGACTCTAACCAGTTTGTGTACTAGCTTTTCCATGTATCACTTATCTTCTGTTATTCCATGGGGTTTACAGCATGCTACAGTTTAGATGGACAGAACTAGTCAATAATATACTGATATTTGGCTCCAGCGAGTTGTAAGAGGCTGTGTAAGTAAAGTTCAGTATAGTTTAAAACACTCTTATGGATTGATGTATTATTCAGGATTAGCAATGGGGGTTGCTATGCAGGAAGTTTTATTTCTGAGTGTATAAGTTGTAATGCAAATATTTTACTTTTTCAGAAATGATTGTTTTTAATTTTGTGAGCTGAGCTGGTGTGGAAGTGACGGTCACATTTCTGGATTTATGACATTGCTGTTGCTAATTGCAAGTTTTCTTCAGCAGCTGGGGGGAGCAAGAGAGCCAGATTCTCTGCATGGCCCCATGTTAAGATTCTCACCCCAATCATTTGTTACAAAGGAAAATAAGGAAATCAAGGGGGTGAAAATTAATCAAACAAAGAAAAAAAGACTTAAAAAAAATCTTTGAGAGAGGCTTATCTTAAAGCAATTTCACAAGAAAATAAGATCAAAATGAAAGCAAATTGCATGCAACCTACGAACCCAGAAAGACAACAATTACACAACAAGAGACTACACAAAAGACTATGCCCTATCATTAACTCTCCTTACTCAGCTACATACTCAGCCACTAATTATGATGGAGTCATGGACAGAAACAGATTGATCAATGCTGAATCTCTTAGAAGACAAAGGAAAAAAGCAAAGCAAAACGAAACAACAAAAAACCTTTATCAATAAAATTTCTGCCAAGCTACAGAAACAAATGAAATGCAAATCTAACAAATTAACCATGTGATTAACACACAGTGGGATCACTTCAGGCACTTTGCATTGCTTCTTGCCAGGATGTAATCCTACTGAGAGTTATTGCTGTCTCAACATTTCCACAGTAGTATCATAAAAAGGATTCAATGACATTATAGAATCCAGAGCCCTCTACATTCAAAGCTGTCATTTGAAACAAATCTGTGTTTTAAACATTAAGGCACCTTTAATAGAACTTGTATACTTTAAAGAGGAAGAATATAGACAGTCTTCTGGATTTGATCGTGGACTTGAATTTGACATCACTTTCATTCTATTTCTTTGAAAGCTTTCTCTGATTCAACGTTATCATCCTTAAGGTGATAAAAGCCTCCCATCACTGTTGATGGGACTGTAGTTTGGAATGCTAAAGTTTAAATAATGTAAAGGAAAGGTATATAGCCACAGTATAGAAAATCCAAAATTAAAGCAGAATTTTCCTTCTTGATGCACGTGCTCAGAATTAAATATAATAATCCATCTGTTAATTCATTTAACTTGAAAGAGGAAGGAAAGTCTTTAGTGTGAATCTGGGATTTTAGGAAATGCAGGTTCAGCTCCATCCTCTTCTGCAGACCTCCCCTCTGATCTTGGCCACTTAAAAGGGGTGCAAAAGAGATCTGTATTTAAATCAATGTTACCAATGTCATTTAATCATACACCAGTTTGATAAAGAAAAATAACACTTAAAATAATTTTCAAATAAGCACATAAAAAATGACCCATGTGTTTTATTAATAACTGATCATTACAGTGCAGTTTTGTTATTTCTGTCAGGTATAGGGATGTATCCTGAAGGTTTTTGCATGAAGATGTAAGGAAAATGAAATGTTTAGCAAAGCCAATGCAAGATAATGACTTAGATTTTATTTTGTAGTTGATGTCAGGGTTGTGAAGGATTGGTAATGCACTTCACAGGAGACTTCATTTCTCTTTTCAGACTTTCCACATACGAAGTCCAATTATTAGGTTTTATGTGAGTGAAGAGATTTTCACCCTGAATGCGTATTAAAGAAAACATGTGTTTTCATTTTATAGACCTGTAGCACTGAATCTTTAGTAAAAGAGAATAAAATACTTACGACATGTTGTTATAGTGTGCACAGAAAAAAGCAGTTCGCATCTTAATGCCAGTTCCTTTAAGCTTTTATCTTCCTACTCTTATGATAGTATCAATACACTTAAATTTTTGACTTGACAGAGCGGCATCAAGAAAGTGCTCTTATACATATAATCAGTATATAACTTTGATATAGATGGAAAGAGCTGTGGAGAGGAGTACACTCTCAGCCAAAATAAAGTTTTGCAAAATGCGGTGGCTGAAAAGGATCTTCTTACATGTAACCCTGAAAAAGCCTGATGCTAGTGTAGGTGTAGGACAGCACAAATACACAGCTATCATGCACCACAACAGCTGGTTCTGACCACTTTGGCTTCTTTTATGGCAGTAAATTAAGCATATCTGGGACTGCTCTGGCCAGCTGACAGGAACAGCTAATGCCAATGCTATTAAACTCTCTTTCTCTGCTGAAGAGAGTAACTGCTAGGATGGGTCCCTGGCTGATTGCTGAAGTTGTTTGGGAGGGTAGCCACTGGCATAGGCCAAAAACCTATCACAGGCTGTTGTGACAGTGGCACTCAACAGCATTTACAGTGGCCTAGGTAGGTCTCTTGGGACAATTGAATTTATTAGTGTAAGCCTAGCCTAAACATTGAACATGAGAAAAGAATTAGCTTCTGCCTTGATATTCAACCTACCGCTTGTTAGATGAAAACCTCTTATGTTTATTTCTTACTCACAAAATGAGCAAGAGCATTTCTCCTTTTCACAAGAGTATCAGGAGAATAAACATAGTAAAGTCTAAGAATGATATCACAGAATCACAGAATCTTTAAGGTTGGAAGGGACCTCTAGAGATCATCTAGTCCAACCTTCCTGCTCAAGCAG
>JAVCKT010005994.1:0-14443 GCA_032273925.1 Rhynchotus rufescens | reverse complement strand
GGAAGGAAGGAAGGAAGGAAGGAAGGAAGGAAGGAAGGAAGGAAGGAAGGAAGGAAGGAAGGAAGGAAGGGAAAGAAGAGAAAGAAGAGAAAGAAAGGGAAACTTTTTATTTACCGATGTTTTGCGAGCCTGGCTGTGCCAGCAGCACTATTAAAGCCCACACAAAGAGCTGTTTTGGGTCCTGAGGCAGATAGACTGTTCTCCCCCTCACTCCTCACCTGGAGAAGAGCCTGGGTGGTCCCTTCAAGCCACTCCTCTCTCTCCCAGTGCCTGCCCTTCTCCCTTTTTTCTTGGTCTGTAGTACAGAAACCTTAAAGATGGAGAAGATGCCACTGCCAAGAAGCAAGAGAGAGAGAGATGAGCAGTGGAGAGGGCTGCGGCTGGTAGTGTGTGCTGGGCTTCCTGAAGAAATGTCTTCCTGACCCTGTTGCATGATGTTGCATGATGCTGGGGCAGTCACTCTTGCTCTTCCCAAGTAGCTGAACATCTTGTAGCCCCATCATTACTTGCCTTGGCTGAACATGCACGGCTGTTAGTTCTCGAAGTGGCACCTGCATAGCCTCACCAAGGAGTTTCAGAGGCAGCCTTCTGCTCACATCTTCTTTGCAGAGGGCCTGAAAAACAAAGCCTGGATCTAATTACTACAGCTTTATCACAGGTAGCTCTGTCCATCTGGGCTAAAGCACAGTGCATCTGCATTTAGCTAATATTGCTGCTCAGCAGCCCTGAGGGAGTCCAATTGACTGTCTGATGAAATTACATAGCTTTTATTTTTCTTCCAGATTGCCTTTTTTTGTTGTTTTTGTTTTTGTACAAAACAAATTAGTGTGTGTCCTAGTTTATACAAGTTTTCCAGAATGGAATCTTCTCTCTCCTGGAGACTGTTTGTAAACTAGAAATTTAATTTTAAAATCCATAGAGATCTGTTAGATTGGAAAAAGCTTCATACTGTCACATTTTGGTAGGTTGCAAATAATGATTTATGTGACTGAAAAAAGACATTTTGTTCAATGAAGTTTCATTACACTGTACAAAAACTGATCAAGACAGTGCTATTAGCCCAGTCACAACAGAAAAGCTTGAGAATTGTGCCTGTGAGGAAGAACACTGAAAAAAATGTTATTTTTTTAAAGCAATAAGTGAAAAATGATTTTTTTTAAATGAAATTCTGCCATATTCTACTAAACATAAGATTTTCCAAGACAAGATGTTAAACTATATTTAATGTATGTATCATAAGGTTAAATATGGCGTGAGAGGAAATGGAGAATATTGTAGTTCTCTGGTTCACTGCTTTAAGACAGAGAAACTTACACAAATCTGATTTTTACAATGAAATTGGTGAAAGAATGGGTATATCAAAATGGATATAATAGAACAAAGTATTTAAAAATTTCGTGCTTAGATGGATAACAAGCACAGCAAAATCATAACTGGCCACTAAGAAAGGTACACCAGCTATTGCTCTTTAATAGTCACTAACCAGAGCATTTAATATCTAACAATTTGATTTTTTAGTATTAAGGTGACTTTGGATTGAATGCATCTAATACTGAATGATCTAACAGAATATTTTAAAATAAAACTCAGAGTATTACTTGAAGGAAGGCAAATGCTAGACTTTTTCTGAGCTGTATTAGAATAATCGGCTTTTGAGGATGATACAGGAAATACCTTAATATCTAAACTATATAGCTGAAAAAGCAAATATTGATACCTCCTGGGAATCAGGATATAAAATGTAAGACCAAAAAAAAGAAAGATTTTTTTTGCATTGTATCTCAAAGATTTTCACTAAACAGACAGGTTTGGGCTGTTGTTTCAGCTAAAGATCAGTTCAAGAAAGGAAAAAGACAAGTCATTTGCTTTGGTGAGTAGATAAGCATTCTTCATAATGTGAGACCAGAAGGTGCTAAATGGTCACAAGCAAACCATAGTGTCACTGAGTCCAGCTTAGCAATCAAGTTTGTGTCTGTTGACCTGAGCTGGTGCTTGAGGGTACTAGGGGTAGCTAGATCACACTTGATAGTGCAAGCCAAGAGTTCAGAGAGAGAGAAAGGCCAGTGGTCTCCCGATCCTGCTGCTTTTTGATTCGATGGCAAGACTCCCCCTCAGAAGAGTCCCAGTGTGCCCACACCAAGTCAGTGACAAATGAACTCACACTTTGCAATTTTAGGACAACCATTTGCTAAGCAGAATTTTGAGTTGCTAGTCAAATTGTCACAGAGGAATTTGAATTCACTAGCTGAAAAAAAAAAGATAAATGTATTAAGTTGTTTGGCACGCTGTGACAGATTAAGAGTAATCTTTTGAAAAGCCCCTATGTCTTATTTTCAAGAGAGTCACTGAGGTGTTTAGAGGGGCTTTGGATCAGTGCCTCCGTGCCTGGTGTCTGATTTTGCCTGTCAGCTGCTGCAGCGTGGGACTGTCTGCAGCCTCTATGCCATCTTGCTGCTGACTCCTTGTGGAATCACTTCCTGATTCGTGTCTTTGCAGTTATGCGTGAGAGGAATTACATTGTGTGCTGCTCTTGGGGCTAAACTGCCACATTAGTCTATGCAAGTGGTAGTAAATCATCATGGACTGTAACAGCTTCTCCTGGGCCTCAAGGGGTACCATGGGTGTTTGAGTGTCGAGGCTGGAGTGGGTTGTCAGCCAAGTCATGGCCCTGTAACTTCTCTGTTCCTCTGACACCCACGGAGAAGGCTCCTAGATGCTATTAGAAAACTGTTGCGCTAAGCGATCATTATGAGGCACCTGAAGAGCTGCTTTCACCCAGCTAGGAGGAAAAGTTAGCCCCTGCTAAGGTCCACATGGTTGGTGAGCTGCCGCTGTGGCCAGTTTGGCTACATCTCTGCTGATGGCACCAATGGCTGACTGGTGTTGTCAAACCAGTTCCTCACCCACAGACTTTGTCTCTTTTCACACTGGTATTTTCACTCTCCAGTCCTTGAGCTACCGACAATCCTCTCAACATTCTCACCTCTGTTTGCAATTCCAGCCTTTCTCACCTTTGTGCACTTTCTTGCAGCTCTTTCTCAGTGAGGTCCCACCTGGACTATGAGTCCAGGTTACGCAGCTGGGTCAGATCAGAGCTGACCTTGGCACCTCAGGGCAAGGGCACCTGTAGCCCTGATAAGGCATCTAGAGAAGGCTTGCAGCAGCAGCTACAGGCTTACAAAATTTCAAAACTTAATAATCACGGGAACTCCTGTTATGGAATATTTATACTAAAAGGGTAGAGATCCTACTATTATTTCTGTATATACACTGTTCATGTATTACAGCATATTCTTGGGATCTTCCTTGTAAGTACTAGTCCTTTTTTGGCCACTCAGATGACAAAGTCTTATTTCTGTCTTCTTATAAATATATACCAGAGGTCTATTTCCCAAGCAGAATCAAAACCAATCAGGAAACAATTTCCTTGCTCCATATTCCAAGCATTCTTTCCAATTATATTTCCCCCAAAATATTTTCCCAAGATCATACTCCAACTGCTTGCTCATAGCTGACTATTTTGTGTTTCTGTCTCCATCTGAGTATAACTCAAATGACATGACGAAAACTCTCTTAAAAGCACTTTCTTGGTATATAGTTTAGAGTTTGCCCTGCTTGACTGCAAGACAATTGGTCTGTGGTAACTCTTATGACTAATGTGATAAAAATCAAAATTTGCTTATCTGCCAGTAAAAGAGGAGACATCAACATAAATCAGTTAAATTAAGGCGTATTTGCTGTGCAGGCTGAAAAAACATGCCTGAACAGCTACTGGTGATCCACCAATGCATATAATTTATTATCCATGTTAATTTGCTCATGTTCTTATGCTTGTTTCTAGTTACTCAGCAACCTCTCTGTTGAATGACAGTTTCCAAAGGTTCAGCTTTAGTCTGAAGAGAGTCAAAATTCCCTCCTATTTTTGTTTTCCTCTGTGAAGATCTTCATTGACATTTTGCTCTGTCTAAACTTAATTTATATAATGCTAATAACTCTTATGCAGAAGAGAAAATTGAGGCACAGAGGTAATAGTTCATGCATTTTTTTTGCATAAACTTAGTGTGGATATCAGTAAAATCAGATTTATGTAGAGAGCACATATTAAAACATTTGTTATATACGTTGACTTTTTTTGAGAAAGATTTTGTGCAATGTCTTTGCTTTGTGGATGTAACTGTGGTACACAAGGTCTGCTGAAAAGAAGAGCACAAAAGTGCAAGACAATTCATTATATCTATTGAGAGGAAGGGAATAAACCAAAATAAAAATCATGCCACTAACGCTTCTCATGACAGGCAATCAGATTGGGAGGCTGAGTCCATCTGAAACTTGTGGATGCCTCAGGAATTGAGCCAGTGCAATTGTCTGCAGGTCAGCAGGAGATAATAAGAAAATCTGTCAAAGTTGAGGAAAGAGTCAACTTTCCAGACCACAAATCTGATCTGAGTAGAGTCGAGAGACAAAGAGTTCAAAAGGTTAATGCTGCTATGCTTATTTAAGTGAACATTAACACTGTTGTGAGAAAACAGATGGAGAAGAACTGAAGGAATTATTTGACCGCTTCAGTTTATAAAACAGCATTTGGGATGACAGACATCTCATATGAAGAAGCTTGTAATAGTGAAAGTGTGAGCTGAAGGCTTTTTCCTTTGCTTACAAGTAGTTTAAATTAATGGTTCCCAATCATCATTATGTGATCCTATTTAAGAAATCAGTAGGGAAACATCTGGCTTGTACATAACATTCACAATCACGTCTTTCATCAGATAAATTGCCAGCTTTGTTTTGTAGGGGCTGTAGATAGAGACAAAACCATCAGAACACAATGACACTTACCATTTTTCTGTCAAGATGGAGCTACTATTAGAGATGCTACTATCAGTGATGATCAATGTGAAGCAGACATATTTACCAGGAGTCTGTTTGAACACAAAACAAGGGAATAAATGGCAAGGTGGGGTCATTTTGTGGATAGATTACAACCTATTGCTCATGACCTGCCTTTATTACATCCCTTTCTTTCCAGCTAAAGAGAAGAGAAACCCAAATAACAGTGGGTCCTGTTGCTCTGATGACAGCTTGAGAAAAAGTAATAAGGAATTCCTACAGCTTTAAAAACAGAGTGAGGAAAAGGAGCCAAATTACCCTCGGAGCTGTCAGTCTTTGCAGGATTCTTTTCTTTTCATTCACTTTAGTGAATGTACTTTATGGTGACTCAGTTATTTTTATAGCCAGGTGAGGATATAACTCATTCTTTGAAGAGTCTTGGGGAATCACCAAAGAATTTCTGGTAGATTTTTAAATGGCTTATTGGATTTGCTGTTTAAGTTTAAGCTACGTCCAACTTGAACTAAAAAAGACCCAAAAAGAACAACAACAAAAACTCCAAAAATGTTTTCACATGATTTTTTTTTATTATCTTTCAGAAATAAGACAAGAAACTGAACAGAATTAAGTTGGAATACATCAGCTGGTTTGGATAGCACAACCATTTCACATTCTTCATGTTTTTACTTGGCATTTTAACTTCTTTTCTTTTTGCATAAGACAGAGCTGAGTGAATATTGCATAACAGTATTTAGGAACACTTGCAGGAATTTGAAATGGCTGTTTGATGTATCCATATCAAGGCCCCTTGTTATCTGCTGCTCCTGTGGTTTCAGACAGAAAGGGTTTTGTTCCTGAGGAGGTTTGAGGAATGGCTGATTTGTGTGAATACCCGTATTTGCATGCGAACAAGGATATTCCTTTACAAACAAGAGCATTCATTATATCTCTGTTTAAAAGGCTACCCTAACCCAATTGCAGAGCTGGATGAATAACACGTGTCTTAGCTGACCAATAATACGCTCCAAAGAGCAGGCAAGGAATACTTAAATTGCACAACATCTGAACCCCCAAGTTGGCATTTCCCAAACCTTTGAAAGCTGAGCCTTCCCATTAGGAAAATGAGAACAATTGCACTCTTCACCCCTTCCATGTGTTTTTAAAAGCATACCTAAAATGAATATACACTCAGAGAAGTCTATATGATCTGCATGTTTGAATGCTTCCTCCCTTCTCAAAATATGCTTTGAACAGAGTAAAACAGAGACTTACTGTTGATGTTTAAAACAAATATACTAACTCCTCATGAAACAGTAAGTGCCATCACACCCCAGAGCTTCAGGCTTTCTGCAGACTCAGGCAAATACCATTGTATCAGTTATACTCTAACAATATTTACTATACAGACGGTGAAAGAAAAGACGAAAGACAGCTGAGATTAAGAAGCAGCCTAAAGACTGTATCTCTACAAATTTCTTCAAGCTCTGCTGATAGTCATACACAGCTCAGAGTAGATAATGTGGAGAAAAATTAGTCTACTCACCTAAATTGTTCAAAATAGTAATTTAAACTGGTAAGTACATTAAAAAAATCAAATGCTTAGAGGAATCATCAGGATCAAGAGGTATTTCACATTTGGAGGATCAGTCTCAAGGTCTTTTCATAAATGATTCTCAAACAGCAAGAAAGGCAGTATTTGTTGAGAGTATTATGGAGAAAGAATAATCCAGAGCCAGCTGTGCTAAGTAGCAAGAGAAAAAAAAAAAGTTCTTAGGTTATTTCTGGCTAAGTTACACTATATATAAAGAGGCTTATATGATTTAGGTAAGATCTGGAAAAGTACCCAAACTTCTGAATTTATACTGAAACTTCCATGCCTTTCTAGGTTCAGGGTTACAGGGAAGATTTATAGAGTCTGGAACAAAATGAAAAAGCAGGCATCACATGCCTAATCATCAGTACACCCAATCCTTTCCGCAGCTGCTGTTTACCTCCTCCTTCTCCTCCTCTTTTTCTTTTTTTCCTCTAGGGGTTTCTTTCTCTCCCTCCCTCAGCATAACCCTTAGGTTATTTCATTAATTTTCAAAATTATCCTCTTTTTATCTCAGCTTCTTTAATAAGTATTATTTCTTTACCCCACACTGTTCACTTTATCTTATCATGTGGCTCCTTACATCTGCTCTACAAATGAGTTTTCAGGGCTTTTTTCAGCTCTGCCTCAGTGCCTCATCTTTCATTATTCCACCCTTTGCTGCTCTTTATCGCACAGGACCTTGTAGCTGCATGTGTCTCAATGGTTCTTCCAAAATATTCCCTCAGCCTAGAACAAAGTCAAGCATAGAACTGTTGAATTTCAGGAGGCAGTATGGACATTGTACAGATCTTGCACTTAGACACTGTCAAAACAAGACCTGTATGTTGATCATAGGAATACAGCACATAGGCCTTGTTCAAGACAGGGTAGTATTCTGTCTCTGGTACATGGTCTTTCAATATTTGGCACTGACATCTATTTTTGACCAATAATAATTCTGAAGAGAAAATCCTCAGGTCTTATGGAAGTGCTTTCATGACTGAAGAGGAGATAAAAATCAATGGCTAAACTGGAGAGTTTTCCTGACTTTATAAGCTGCCCACTGAAATTCAGGTAAATGAGAACTAGCCACAAACACTCAGCTTAACTTGGAGAACCAGTGGAAATGAATGCCAGGAGCTGTTTGATGGAGGAGATAAAAAGGTAATGATTGTTCCCTTTACAAGGTGTTGTGTTGTTGAGATCTGGTGATGTTGTCCCCTAAAGTCCTTCATATCTGTTTCCTTCTACTGCCCATAATCTGATCGCTCAGTTCCCCTGAAGCATCACTGATTGCTGGCAATTAAATGACCTGCCTTGGAGTTAAGCTTGAACTACTTGAGCTCTGTGTGACTCAAGAGCAACAGGCTGGCTTTCTGTGACGGAGGAAGTCTCTTCTTAAGAGTAACAAAAATGTCTGGCTATAAGAAAGCAAAGGATCTGATTCTTATTTCCTTTTCCATGTGTTCTCTTGAGTGCTCCCTTTGCTCTTTTTAGAAATAGCCAGAGCTTATAAGCACAGTAGATTGGCTTTAAATGGCTTATGCTGTTTGCACGCATTCCAGAATTCCTTCTTTGTTTGCCTAGTTTCAGGTTCTCTGCTGATATAATGCACCTGTGTACTTTTCAGGGAAGTCTTTACTTTAGCTCCACAAAATGCCTTTCAAATGGCTTTACTTAATAAATATTAATGATAAATTCGCCAGTGTCTGAGGTACTTACATATTCAGGTTAACGGAGTCTCAATATCTTTCAATCTTTTGAACGAAGCAAGAACAGCTGAGAGATATGTTAGGTATAGTCATTCAGTTGCAAAAGAAAAGAGTGACTAGAACTGTTATGCACTTTTAGTTTTATTCATTTAGTTTGTGTTCTCAAAGCACCCGGAAGATTCCTGTTGCTAGATCAGCATGTGAGCGCTGTTCATCTTTTCAGTCCCCAAAGACCGAAAAAAAAGACAAAGGTTGTTGACCATTCCTTTTTGAGCTTTGACAAAAAGTTTAAAATCTGCCTTTCCTCTGCCTTCGTATGGATGACTGAGGACTTCAGACAGTCCAAACAATACTGAAGAACTAACCTTTTATGATTTTATTTTCTTCCTTTCCCCTGTCTTTTCTGAGCACTAATAAAAAGAATTAATGGAAGTGGCAAATGAGTGCACTGTCTTGCCTTCCAACATTTGTAAGGGTGGGAAACCCTCCTATAATCTGTTCTTCTGTGAGTTTCAGAAAATGTGACATAACTTCTTACAAAAGCCCCTCCCAGCCTAGTGGAACAAATCTATCGTATGAGTCATTTAAGTCTGCTTTGTGTGAACATTTTGCAGATTAAAACAACAGGCAAGGATTGCTTTGCTGAAGACTGTTCCATAATTTCTGTAAATGGTTGTGTGAAAAACAGATGTAAGATGTAATTCAGCTACTGAATGGACAGAGCTGTGCATAGTCATGGTAAAACTGCTTCATCACCTGAGGGAAAAGATTCTGATTTCCCCAGGTCCCAGTCTATACATACCTGCTCTGCATTTCTATCTGCTTGAGGACGGGTTCAAATTTGTCCCTTTTTCACACCAAAAATTTTAGTGAGGTGGAGTATTGCAGGCTGAAATCTCCTTTAGTATCAGCATGTCCATAGGAAAGGGACTCTTGTAAAAAAATATGGAGGCTTTTGACTGAGGCTGAATTGCATTTCTCTTCTACAGAAAATGAAGACACACACAGAAAAGTTGTGGCTATAAATAATGAGCAACTTGCACTATTCTGCTTGTTTAAAAGTGATCAAGAGAGCCAATACAACTCCCTAAGTCTAGTGTAAATGAAACTTCCAGGACAGTTTCAGGACTCCTTCTTTACATACAAACCTGCATATTCCAGTTCCTCCAGTGGAAATACACCTGAAATGAGCAACTCCTCCCCAAGAGCATTCTTGATCCTGCATTTTGGTTTATGAAGAGTGGAGGGAAGAGTAACAGTGGGGTGTAGAACCAAACGCTTGTGCATTGACTCTTTTGAAACAGCTCTTCCAGTTCACTGCTTTTAACATATAGCAGAATCAGGCACTGCTTCTGACTGGAACCTTAAGACATTTCTGAAACACTAATAAGTAATTTAACAGCAGTGAACATCCTCCGAACATTCAAAACTAAAGCATAATGTTAATTTCAAAAAATGAAATATTTTAACTGCATTCTATAAAATATTAGCTCTACTGGTACTGTGCTAATAGTAAAACTACTGCTGATGCACATGTAGGCAGAATTTCAGCCATTGTTTTTATTTTAGAAGTACACTGTATTTTCAAAGACTAGTTTAGCTTGAGTAAAGATAATCTAGATGTTAGAGCTGTCATTGATACTTGGAACCAGACCCTACCATTCATGGAAACCTGCCAGTGGTCCATGGAACATAAGCATTGGTGATCTGGTCCAAGATGATCACATTTTGATACACATTCTTAACCCCAAATAAATTCCTTTTCACCACTGTAGCAAAGAGAGCACATAGTAATTTACAGCAGCAGCAAAAGACTCTGCAGGGGAACAGCAAGGCGTCTATCTGCTTTCTTCCTCCATTCCCACGGGGCTAACTTGAAATGCCTTGGGGGAAGGACAGGCTATTCTGGCTATGTGAGCTGTTCTCTGTGGCGTCATTTGCTGGCACAGCTAAGAGTGATTCTGAAAATGCTTTAACTTGCATTAGTAATTGGTTTGTATGTAGGAGCTTCCATGACCAAGGAAGTGGGAGGGAGAGGGGGCTGGTGCAAAAGTAGTCTTTCTGAGGCTCACTGAGTGCTTCTCAGTGATTCTCAGGGGATCTAGTTTTAAATGTATCACTGAAAATTAGTTAAAGAATTTTATTTCTACTCTTTTGTATCAATCATTCTGGTTTCCTGTGCAAACACAGACATTTTTGTCATTAGGCTAAAAATAAATTCTTTTGAGAACTCAAATAACTAGTCTGTCTAGTTCTTTTCACACAGTGTTTTTATTGGTAGTAGCAATAACAGGATGTGCTCACCATTTTTCAGTGTAATAATCTAGTCTCCTCACTGATATAAACAACTTAGCCTTTGGCCTCACAATTTATTCACAGCAGACCTGACCTATGACAGCTTAAGTAACAAAGAAATTAATGAATAATTTGCAATAAAAGACCTTCTCTTGGCTGGTATTGAAAAAAAAAGTGTAATAATATCTCAGATAAAATTCTGTAGTGATCGTTGTTGTTTATCACCAGAAATGAGAGCCAGCTAAGGTAATACCTTTTCTGCAGTTATGCTTGCTTGCTCCATTATATTTCACACCAAAAACTGAGCAAACAGGGCTCTTTCTCTAGTTCATGAGCCCGAGGAGGCTAAAGCATTGTTCAGTAGATATATCCACATCTGGGATAAGTAAATTCTTTGAAAATTAGTGATGGTAATAACTAAAATGTATGCATATGAAAATGTTAAAAAAATTTTGGGGTCGAGGATCCACTGTCATTTCCTTCCTCCCTCCCTTATTTCCTCTTTATTCACAAAACTCTCATCAGGCCTTTCATTGCCCTCATCCCCTGCTGACTTGAGGAAGTGTTTTTGAATAGTGCTCTCTGAGTTAATTTTAGGGTTTAGATCTGAAGGGTCCATGTTTCTGTTTCCATCCTCATCAGGAAATACAAAACGACTGTTTGTATTCATGCTCAGGTTTGCAAAGAGCCATTTCCCCAGCATTTATTTTAAATCTTGTTCTTCTGGGAGGAAAAAATCTCCAGTTTGAAATCAGGCCAAATTAGTTTCCCCTTCCTGAAGTATTTATTGTCATTTCTGAAAAAAAAAATCTCTAAGACAGGAAAATGCATTAATCCTATATGCAGACCTATATGAATGCTCATATTTTGTTGAAGAAAATAATCAGATTACACATAAGGTTTCTGAACCTAATCTCCTACACATTAGATCCACAAAGGGTCTTCAGTTCAACTGGGAAACATTCCCCTGAGTTATAGGAATGTATCTTTAAAGTGATCCATTACTATAATGAGTTATAACAAATAGTGTGGTTGTAAAGAACTGTCACTTTATTCAGTTACTCTAGCCATCCCGTGGCTCTGACTATTCACTGCATTTGTAAGCACTGTACCTTTTATATCATACTCAGGGAGTTGTAGTTGGGCCATTTAAAACAGAAACTAATGTCTTTTGGGAAGCTGAGTATGCAATGATGTTTCATGCAGTACAAGCCAACAGCTTATAGGAGTTTCCTGTTCACATGCATCAGTTTCATGCTAGTGCATTAACAAACTACGCTGAAATATTCATCATTTACAAACAAACCTCACATATAGTCCCACATAATATATGAGACAGACTGAAATTACAGACATAGCTACTTTTGTATCTCACTACCTGAGCCCAGATACAGCCATGGGGGATAGAGTCTCAGAAGAAGCACTGGAGTCTAAGGTTGGTATGCACTGGGCACTGCCTAGAAGTTGCCTGACCATTCTCAAAACATGATTATCTAATCCCTGTAATTCAAATGTGTCTCAGAGAGCAAAATCTGGATACAACTTCCGGTTGGTGGTGCAAGGTTTGATTCTTTTTTTCGCCCCAAAACTCCATGACAATGCTATTTTCTGGGACTTCCATTGGAGTTACTTGTGCACAAAGCCCATACAAACAAGTGAAAAATCAGGTCTGACATCCCCAGGAAAGTTGGAATAGATGCCTAACCTTCCTTAGCTTGTATTTCTTGATGGAATGGTGTATGGAATAGAGGTTGTGGGATATTTACTTGTAATCCATATGGAAAAAAATATATTTTGTTGAGTGGGGACAATGTAAAAAAATATGATATTACATATCTGTTGGCAGGATGGTGTTACAATGGAGGTTCCGTCTTTCTGCAGCTTCCTGTTCAAAAATGTTTTATTCAGAATTTTCTGGTACAATTTTTTGGAGGTTTATATATACAAATATATAAACAAATACATGTATTTACAAGATGCACAGATTCATATACAGCTCAATTGGCTGTATGTGTGAGTGTATGTCTGTATAATTTGCTGTATGTATGATTAGCTTTCATAAAATGAGCAAATAACAACCATCTATAAAGTAAATAATTTGGCCCAGAATACAGCATATAAAATGGCTTAAGCATTTTAGACAGGATTGTCATGCTCTGATAAAATAAGTTTTGCCATAAACACTGGTACCTGATAATACTGGTAAGTAGTTGCCTTATGTCCATGTAGATAATCTAGACAGAAGTGACAATATTGTACGAGATCTTGTCTTCCAGTCTTGCTCTATCTGCTCTGATTGAATGCAGTTAAGCAAGTGGTGCACCAGTAGAATAACCTAAGGTAAAAATCCAATGTGTAGTTCTAGTCAGAGTTTATGCAAGTGCACTGTGAAGAGTAAGTCCCACTTCCTCCCAAATTTCCATCATAAACTGCTCTCTGCTGCAGGACCTATTTGGATTTCAGCCTACCATATCACACTAGATCCTGTCTGAAGGCTCACAGCAGCTCTGCCTGTAGGTGAAAACAATGTCAATTTTCCTAGAGATTCTAGCCAAGTTCTGTGAAGAGGTTTAATAAAGAATGATGACTGAGATTTCTCTTTGAGCATCTGTGAAGGATGATTAATAGTTCCCTCCAGAAACATCTTTAAAATATATTTTCTCACCTTTTCTTTTTCTGACTGTCTCCTCTAAGACTACATCCAAGCTTTGAATTTGTCATAAAATACAGGTGGTGGAAATGTTCTATCTGCTGCAATATAGTACCTTATGTTTAGAAGAAAAAAAAAAAAATACATATAGACCCACAAGTGTATTCCAGTCCTTTTCTGCATTTTTCCTTTATCTTTATCAAAGAAGAATGAAACAGATATAGAAATACTAATTCATAATAAGGAATAATTAATAATAACAAAGAAATATATAGAGTCAGATAATGTTCTCAAACACCTTTAACACCAAAGATAAACAGAAGGGCCAATTGGCACAGTACTGCCATTTTTTCTGCTATACAAAACATCAAGGTCATAGGGGCCTAATCTTTCCTGGAAAGGGGAAAAGTTAGTATGATACCTGCTGACAATAGCGTGCATGTTGATTCATGCTAATTAGGAGCCCTATAGTGACAATAGATTAGAACTGGGCAGATTGTTCTTTTAGGGTTAGGCAGCCCCATGCCAACTAGTACTAAATGATTAGTCTCTCTAGTGCATCTATAATTCAGTTAGAAAATACCTGTATTTTATTTTTATTCTAATTTTATCCTTTAGAGCAAAAGCTATTAGTAAAAACATCCTCTAGAGAGAGACCAAAAATAAAAAGGAAAATGAGGCTTCTGAAGGATTAACGTAACATCATGGAGCCTGCATTACTGCAAGAGTTTGTGGTGGGCAGCCGACATTCAAGCCTGAGTCTTTCCAGATAGGTAACCCAACTGAGGAATTCCAGGCTCTGTTTCTCTTTCGAAACAACGTAGATGACTAGGATCCTTGAAAGCATGGAGCTAGACTTGACCTGGCTGGAAGAGAGGCATGAAACAGAAACTTACCTCTGCTCGGGCAACACGTTGAAGAATCCAGCTGATGAAGGAATTCATTGGCAACACATTCAAGCCTGGGTAGATACTTGACTTTTTGAAATTTGATGGGATTCCATAATACCTAACATACGCTGTGCCTCAGAAATTGCTGGAATCTTTTATTTTTTTTTTATTTTTTTTTCTCCTGCAGACAGTAGTAGCCAACCATATTTTTGACATGGCAGTCAGGGCACACCTCAAAGCACAGCATGCTGTGTATTTTAAGTGGCTACTACAACTAATATCATTGCCTGGCGAAGTGTGCAAAACATATGTCCTAAAATAAACACCACCTGCTTACATAGAATCTTTTCTACTGCTCCAGTTTTTACGGGAGCACTATCTGTTAGGTTAATTCCATTGAGATTTCCTTTTTTTTTCCCCCAACTTTCTTTCTTTCTTTCTTTCTTTCTTTCTTTCTTTCTTTCTTTCTTTCTTTCTTTCTTTCTTTCTTTCTTTC
>JAVCKT010005992.1:1257-16156 GCA_032273925.1 Rhynchotus rufescens | reverse complement strand
GAAAAGAAAGCAGGGGGCATACAGGAAAAAAAAAAAAAAAAAAAACAGCAAACTATAACTTTCCATCACCACTTTTCTACAAGTTTGGGAACCCAAAAGACAGCCACAAAGCCATTTATGACAAGGCACCTGGGAAACATCCATTCATTTTTGGGGGGAAACTCCAGCGTATTCTCCAGGAGCAGGCTGCTCTGCTACAAATCCCGAACTGTTCAGGAAGAGACTGAAACGCAACGCGCGGGAGCGGCAGTGCAGCAACGCGGCTGTGCCTCTGGTTGCTGCGGCTTGCAGTTTTGGGGCAAAAGCACCAAGAAATCTTCCAAGGACAGTCACTGTCATACAGCATAACACACCCACGTGCTTTATCGCCCATACACTTTTCAGCCGCACTCCCGGGTACCGTGTCCCGTGTTCACAGGACATCACTTTAGACTAACTTCATTTCTTCCCCACCCTGCAATTGCAACTAAGTCGCTCTGCTCTCATCACTGCAGCAAGTCTTAAAATAGTTTCATTTACAAATGGATTATTATGGATTTTTAAACATCTAAGAGAATGATTTTGAGCACTTGCAGAGCTAGTATACAGGAGAAATATTCACTCAAGTTGCCAGGCAGCCCTTATGAAGGGACTAAGCCCACAACAACTAAAACGTTTTGAAGAGATAGATAGGGAGAGCGCTAACACATCAGCCGAGCCAGACTCGACCTGTAGGAAACCTGAGCAGACAGAGAGGAATTGGTACGCTGAGATTTCACTGAGGAGGCAAATCCCTGCAGCGGCTGCGGAGCGGGGAGCTCCAGGCACGGGCCGGGCCCTGCGGGGAGCGAGCCGGGCCAGGCCGGCAGATCCGCCATGAGGGCTTTGAGGGCTCCGGTGGCGGCAGGACAGGACACAGGGAGCCAACAAAAGGCAGCGCCTTCTGCTCGCTCCTGGGAGCTCTGTCACACAGGGCGAAACAAAACACCTTCTTAAAGGGGTGGGAAGAGGGAGAGAGGAAACCAAACATCCAGATCAGACTGCCTGCCCTCCCAGCCTAATGACAGTGCTCAGGGACGTTTCTTTGAGGATCTGGCCTGCAGCAGGCCTGCTGATAAGGACCCTTGTATCGGCAGCCTCTCCGATCAAAACCAAGCCTCCCACGTCGAGCCAAAGTCGAGCGACCTGCAGGGGCCTCACAGCAGGCACAGGGGCTCCCCACGCAGAGCTGCTCCCCACCTTGGCCCTGCTACATGGGCAAAATCTTCCGCAGGCCGAGGGAGCTGGTCCTGCCCCAACCACATCATCCCCCTCTTCTCCAGGCATCACCAAACGCCACATTCTCTGTGTAAATAAGGGGGGCACCAGGTTTGAAGCTAGAGTATAGGCTCCTGAACAGCTCTGTCAGTAACCCCTGCTCCACTCCACTACAGAAAGAAGGAGTTACCACTGTCTTGCTGCCCACTTGTACATTAAAGGACACGGCACCCTCGCATCAGCTCCTTTCCAGTTAAGGGAAGACCATACACTCACAAAACCAGCAGTAATAAAAAAAAAAATAAAAAAATGAAAAGAACCTTTTTCAGGAAGGAATGATCACCAAAGCAAGAAAGGAGCAGGGCAGGCATCCAGGCAGAGCAAGAGAGGAACACAACACCCTCGTACCCTGCACAACACCCTCATACCCTGCAGAGCTCCGTGCCCCACGACAGAGGTCAGTTATCTCATTTAGTTCTAACCCCACGTGCCTGGCTCAAGAGACAGCTCCAAGGCACAACAGCAAAGCTTTGGAAGCATTTGCAGCACGCCTTTCCCATTCCTCCTTGCTGAGCACAGCGCTCTGGATGTTGCTTCCAGGGACGGGCTGTAGGGAGGAGCACAGCGCAGAGCCCTCTCCCTCCACCCACAGCAACATCTCTAATCACACTGGGGCTCCACACAGCTTTAGTGCTCCTCAATTACCAACCGAGCTACCAGCAAATGCTTCCTGAGCACAGTAGGTTTCCTACATCATAGCAGCAATCCCAGGACCTGCAGTCCCTTCCTTTCTTTACCATCCCCATCAGCACTGTACAATAGCAGGAGCTGCACTGGGTGCGTCTATGTGACCTTGCCTGAGGTAGGTACAAGCCAACTGCGTGCAAAAATAAAGAAAAACAAAGAAAAAAAATCACACATATACAAGTACCATTTCAGAGACGCAGGCAAGGTTTCTGGGGAGCACTCTCAGCCTCATCAACTGACGAGTCCCTTCAGGAGAAATGCAACTGTAAATCTTGCATGGAGCTGGACATGGGGCTAGATATCACCAACAGGTTCTCTGCTAATAACGGGAAAAAATACACTGAGCAAATATTAACAGGTCCACTAAATCTGGAGGACCTTAATGATTTTGACCTCTTAATTCTCTCAAGTTTGATACTAGCCTGGTAGTTCAAAAGCTATGGAGTGGAAGGAAAGAGACAAGTAAAATATATACCTATAAAAGCATCGCCCAGCCACAAACAATCATTGCAAAAACCTCTTTAACAAGCTGTGCTATGAAACTCAGGAGATCCTCCTTTTTCTCCAGTTCCAAGTCATTAATGCAGCATTGTTGTGTTAGGTATCTGCTATCTTCTGTCCCACAGGTGGCTGGAGGTGTTTGTGGGTGAAGTAACACCCAGATGCACCAGACAGAGATATGCGAAAGTTTATCCAAAGATATCTGCACAGCAATATGAGAAGCAGCGCATATAGCATGAATATATTGACATGTCAGCACAAATCCCTGCCCTCTATACACAGAGTGCAGAGCCAGCTCTCTGCCTTGGCTGCATTAGACTGTGCGGTCATCTCAAAGTGGATGCAGGACACGTGGCTTTTCAAATCCTGCACTCATAGGTGACAAGAGGCAATCACCACCCCACCACCCTACCCAAGGTGGGAGGAAGGAATGGAACAGACATGGGCAAGAGAGGCTCAGGGCTGCATCAGGAAACCATGAGCACCCACCACTGCTGGCACAGCTCTGAGCCACATATACCTCTCACAGGGTGTCCCACAGCTCTGTAGTTGTTTCACTTGCTCCTTTTGAAGATGCAAAAAAAAAAAAAAAAAAAAAAAAAAAAAAAAAAAAAAAAAAAAAAAAAATTAAACAAAACAGCCCATAAAAGAGCCTCCATGTAGCTAAGAGCAGTGAGGCAGCATCTTTTAAACTGTTAGCAGCCAACTTGACTCTCAGGAACATAATATGCTTAAATAACTTGGTGGCCAAAACAACTCCCCTTCAATCTATACACTCACTTATTACCAATGGGACTATATTATCATTTGTGTCTTCTGAACAGCTTCCCAAAGAAACTGTCAACATGAGTTATGAACACGTAGTCAAAAGGCAAGGTACCTTTTGTAGGGAACCCATACGTTTTCATAAAAGTCCCTCCTCTTTTTAAAAGATAATGTAGAAAAATAAAACAGGAATTGTACAGTACCTGCTGCTTCAGGTTTTGGCTGCCCTGCTTGAACTTAAAAGCAAAGCAGCTTCTCCCACAGAGATGTCTTTGTTAAAGCAAGGCCCTAACCTCCAGAGCTTTAGGAAAATAAAAATAATAATTGCTAGTTAGATTTGAAGGCTTTAGCTAAAGTCCCAACAAGAATATCTCAGCTACTCTGGAAAGCTTTCAACAACACTTTGTGGATTCCCATTGGCATGTTGAAAAACAAATACACAACCAAAAAACCCTAGGTTTCCAAAGCAATGCATCAGCCAAGTCAAACTGTTGGTTCAGGTTCTTCTCTTGAATATGTTTTCCCCATGCTCTTACATGCTGGTCTGCTCCAGCTTCTGTCGCTGGCAGCACTGGCAAGTCCTCACTAACCCTTCCTGACTTCAAGATAACTGTGCTAAGTCACAACAATTAAAAATGTCATTGCCACAAGTCTTTAATTGTAGCGTTAATTGGAGATTGTGTAATTTCTTGTCGAAGGTGT
The DNA here is from genome assembly GCA_032273925.1 of Rhynchotus rufescens. NCBI lineage: Eukaryota > Metazoa > Chordata > Aves > Tinamiformes > Tinamidae > Rhynchotus > Rhynchotus rufescens. The sequence goes on along the minus strand of JAVCKT010005992.1, from coordinate 12,205 downwards.
GTGTCTATGTATGCACACCTGCCTGCTCCTTAGGTGGTTCATGCAGAATTTCCTGCACATCAAAGAAAAAAATCTGCTCAAACCTCTCCACTCTGATAAAAATAGCATCTGGATCAACCGCGTCACCACGGACTGTGACATTCACTCAGCTCAAAAATGTTTACAAATTAGGATGGAGATAACACAAGGAGGAGGAAAAAATAGCATGTGGGTTTTTCTTGTTGTTTGTTCCATTGAATAACTGCTGAATGCTCAAAAGAGTGCCCTGCCAATTAGCTTTAGGAGTTTTTCCAGTGAAGTCTTTATGGGGCCACATGTGATAAACTGCAGGAGTATGCAGCCAGGTTAAAAAGCAGTAAGAAAATACCTTCAGAAACTTAAAGACACCACCCTTCCTTCTTGAAACCTGCAGCAGAGCTGGTCAACTGGCCTTGCTCAAACTGAACAGAGAGCGGGAACTCCCCAGTAAGTAGTGAAATATTCTTCCCCTTTCAAAAAAATAAAAAATAGTGAAAACCAATTATCTTCATCTGCTTGTGATAGAGAGGCTGCTGACCAAAGCAGCCAGCTGCAGCTCCATGCACCAAAGTGGCCAGTTCTCTGCAGCACTGCCTGGGAGGTGCAGCTTATCCCTACTTGCATTCCCAGTGCTGCGGGTTAATCGCTCTGCTTTACCCAGATCTGAGCTGTGCGCAGGTGGCCAGGCTCAATGCACTTGTGGCTTCCCCACCACTAACCGAGGGATGGGACTGATGCCCAGAATTTCCTTTTAAAGAGAAAAAAGTACATGAGATTTCCAGCTAGAAACATGCCCTACTTGCAAGGGATCCATATAGAATATCAGCACTTCCTCCAAGGAATTCAAACTGCACTTTTCACGAATGCAGCCGTTTTAGGAAGCTGCAGAAGAAAGCAGCAGACTGAGGACAGTAAAGCCCTTCTCCTGGTTTCCAAACGCACCTCAGGTCACCTTTTCCTTCCCCAAAGCCGCATGCCCTCTCCAGTGCAATCGGCTGTCACAACAGGCCTGCCCTCCGACCCTGGGTAAACATCTGCACACGCTGCTTATTTGAGCTCCTATAGCCTCGTTATCTGCCCAGAACACCCCTAGGGCTAATTAGAGAGTTAATGGCATCATGTCAAGAGATAACACTATGTGTGGGGGGGGGGGGAGCAGGGAGAGGGAAGGAGGAAAGGAATTGTGAAACAAAACCAGTTCTCTTCACAACTGCTATGCAATATTGGTTTAGGACGGCGCACAGAGCCCTGGGGGAGCCTCTCCTCCAGCTGCTGAGCACTGTTTAATAAGCAAGACGCTCCTCTTGAGAGCCATCTCTGCAGCCAAGATGTTGCAAGGTCCCCACTGCTTTCCTTTCACATGCACAAACCAACCCCCTCCAATCCCTTCTCCCACTGCTCCCAGGGAGGTCATCCCCACCAAAGGGAGCAGCTAGGGGAGCTATGCAGGACAGACACCAAGCAGGAACACTTCGTATTGTGCAGCATCTGGGAAGCATCAGGTGGGGGACAACTGAGCATGAAGGCCATTTATCAGAAAGCTTTACCAGTGTTTTATTTTTGCAACTCCTATCTTTTTCACTTTTTTCTGCCCTAGCAACTCTCTTTAAAGAACACTTATTTTCAACAGAAGATTAGAGATAAAGAGGAAGCAACCCTCTGTGGACAAAGAGGTTCTTATAAGTGTGCTAGTCAGCCTCAACCACTGGTCAGCAGACACTTTTGCACTGATGAGTGCAAAAATCACAGGTCAGCAGACACTGGAACAGACACCCTGCACGGAGGCATCACTGGCTACTCTCTACCATCAGAGGGCTTTTAACAACCCTCAGCATCCAGACTGCTTCTCCCTGAAGACCTCCAGGTGCTCCACACAGCATGTCCCCCACACAAGCGAGAAAAAACAGATGCACAAGAGCCAGGACAAGCAGCCACACTCTGCAGAGCAAGGGCACCGGGTACAGTGGTCTAGAGAGAGAAAAGCCACCAGTGCTGCTTCACCACGTGTGCAACCAGCCCTAGTCCTGCAGCTGGAGGCTTCGGCACAGACCCACATTCCAGCAGGAGACAAGGCTCCAGCTGGGGAAAGAGAAAGCTGAAAGGGAAAAGCGGGAGACAGATTAGAGTCTTTGTTTTTAATTACAAGAGAAGCAACTGTTGACAGTCCAGGTTTGCTCTTACGTAAGCAGCCGAGGAGAAAGTGTCACGCTTCCCTTATCTTGTATAAACTACAGATCGCTTACAGGAAACACACAACTGTTAATAAAAGCATAATCAGTGCAGCTCCTTCTGGCCAGCCCGTCCTGTGCCACCAGCTCCCTTCCCCCACAGCCTTGTACAATAACTCCATATTTTAAATAAATAAATAGAAGTCATCAGGTTGCAATAACTTGAGATGCGTCTCGGCAGCCTCTGGCGAAACCCTGGCCCCGCGGTTGTTGGCCGCCCGCGCTCATCACACGAGTGCGACGCGTTACCTTATATTGCCCCGGTCTGTTTATGACACCCACCTGTCGTCTCATGTCTGCGCCCTGCTTGTAAAGCTCCGGCCGGGCACAGGGGAGGCTAATCCCGGGCAATGGCTCCCAGCACTGTCGCAGAGCTCAGGGCAGTGGGTATGTTTTGTTCCTTATGTTCTCCATGCACAAGCATTTCATTTTGCATTGCAGGGTTTTGCTCAGATGCCCTCCTGTTGCTCACACACACACCACGTCCACCAGCAGCATCGCAAGAGCTGCTGGAGAACCCTCTCTCATTAAATGCTATCTAAACAACGGCAAGTTGAAAAGCAGACGGCAGGTATATCTAGTAGAAAATGGACTACCTATTGCAGAAGTCTCCTTATGAAAGGCAGCCATAAAGAGATCAGTGGCAGGATCCATAGAACCAGAGCGTGACATTTCCAGCAAGACTCCCGATGTGCCCGGCCTTCGTCACAGCAAAAGGCTAAATTAATACAAGAGAGAACTTTTAAAAGCAAAACTAGGCACTGCAGAAGTACCCGAGCTGAATGGCAGAGCATCACCCTCAGAGCCATACACTTGTTTCAACTTTACCATGAGTTTGCATCTCACAAGCCCAGTGCAAGGGAGCTTTTCACACACCTGGAACGGTGCAGCTGGATTCAGCACCCTCCTTCCAGCCAAGGAGAGAGAGAGAAGGGCCTCTCCTCCCACCCCTGCCAGCTTGGATGACAAATAGGAATGAAGATGAAATTTGGGGACGGTCACTTTGCTGTTTCTGGTCGCAAACAACCATGCTCTGCGGGTTGCTGGTACACCAGCTGCTCAGGCTGACTGCTTATGGGAACACTAGGTTAGAATTGAATAACAACAGAAGTATGTTTACAATAAAAATTATATATGCATGCAAATATATGTGTATGCATCTCCATCAACTATGGAGAGAGACATGTAGTAAAGGTCCCTGCAGAACAGCATAATTTTTAAACTTGATCTGGAGGAAAAAAGCGCTCAAAGTCTGTTCCAAGATAGGTCAAGATCCCTAAGACTTTCCAGGTACATAACATAATTAATACACCATTGCTTCTGCTTCAGCAAGAAGCATGAATGGCATCACGTAGACCTTTGGAGGCAGCCCTAGTTGCTCAGGGAAGATGTTTTCTGAAGGGACCACCTATCTTGTTCCAAGGGATTTGCACAGAGACAGACGGCAGGACTTGCAATTGCAAACATCTCCTCTCAACTACGTGTAGCAATACGAGCTGGGGACTTAAAGCCAGCTCTCCAGAGCAGACAGGTCAGAACGAATGCTCAACTCGCTTCAGCCACTGACCTCACGCTACAGCATGCTGCAAAACCTACCACATCTGGCTTGTTTCCAAGGAGGTTTTGCTTTTCAGCTTAAAATTAGTTTATTCCCTCCCAAATTAAATATAGAGCAAGATGCTTAGAGTGAGAATATTTAAAGGAATTTTAAATAATCTAAAGCACAGCAGACAGATCACCCGCTTGTTTTCTCAATAGCATTGAAAATTCAGGGAAGTGGCACTAAAAATAAAACTTTTGCTGTCACCATGCTCATTAACTGGCTGCATTCCTACAAAAAGAAATGCAGCCAACTCTGGCCCACAGCCAGAACCAGCATTAAACATCAAGGGAAAGGGAACCATTGAAAAAAATGTATTTTAAACAAACAGGAAAGTCTTTGGAGTCCTACTACACACTCAGAATGAAAAAAATCCTCTTTTCCATCTAAACTGAACCACAAATATGTTCTCCATGTGCATCCTTTATCTGAATGAATTGACCATTTCTGGGTTTGAGTTTGTAGCCCTAAATGCCATAACCGGGCCATTGGGAGAGACCTACACTGCAAAAAGATTAAACGTTCAGCATTACTACAAAGCCAAGCCTAAATTAGGAGAGCTTATGAGTTCAACTGCAAACAAGAGGTGCTGCAGGGAAAGTTCCAACAGAATAATGCAGTTGCTCATTATGGAAATGCCTTTGCATAATCTCAACTTTCTTTGCACAGCTACAGAACGAACAAATACCCACACAGAAGAGAAACTTGGCAAACCTCAAACTCTCTCAAGCACAAACCAGACATTAATAAAAGCTTTGATCACGTATCTGTGCTGTACAAAGTCCTTCCTGTCTTTCTATGGCCAATCCAGGAATACTTAAGCATGGAAACAGATGGCCACACAACCCACTTTGCCGAGTCTACTTATCAAGTTGTCTTTATCCTCCAGGTGCAAAACCATTTCCCAACTAAATGCAGCACCTGCCAGAGCCTGGGGAAGCAAACACACACACACACACGTCCCCCTATGCATTCGTCAGCTTCTCCACAGAGCCATTCCTCCTGCATCTCTCAGCCACATCACACATGTCCTGCCACTTTGCCCATGCTGCCTGCACGCAGGGGACAGCCCATCTGTCCTTCAGTCCTACAACCCATAATCAGCTTTCATCTACTTCCTCAACCACTACCTTGCAGCAAGTGGAGCTCTTCTCACCCAGAAAAACACTTTCAGGCAAGCAATTAAAGTTAACTGGGATCAGAGCCCGTGCATTAATATTAACATGTTGGAAAGGATGCAACAGACACTACAATCCCTTCTAGACTTGCTTATTATCTCTCTGTCCATCATACACTCACACAGCAGTGTCCTGGAGCTGACCCTGACCGCTCTACACAGAGAACAGACTCCTAGGGCCACAGAAATTCAGTGTGTGGCCACTCACTTCACATATTGAATCAGTTTATTCAAGGGCAAAGCTGAGAGGCAACAGCCTACCAGGTATTCAATAGCCCAGCTACACTGTGCAGGTAGATCACAGACCTGCTCCTCTCTAGGTCTATAAGCTCCTACATGGGAAGGTACCTTGTACAAGCTGGCATAGGGTGGCTCCTCTGAGCCTATAGTAGGTTACAGAAGATACTTGGTGAAGACGTGCAAACCAAGCATGACCATTCAACAAGGACCAAGGCAGAGGCCACCAGCTCCAATATCGCTATGTCCTAACCATACTGCAATCAGTCTTTCTTGCTTGCCGTTTAGTTTCTCTCTCTCTCTCCCAGGCAGGAAGTTTATAGCAATGAAGCAGTCACTTAAATTTGGGAGGTGTTATGTATATTTCATATTTCTGCCAACCTTAGGACATATCCAAACCCAAGAGGACCACCCTCACCTCAGCCCTATGTTTTTCTAAAGCAGTAACACCACAACCCCTGTACCCCAGGAGAGACGTGGACCTTTGGGGAGCTCTGCAGTACATGCAGCTCAGTTAGGCTTCCAAGGCACACACACCAAACACCCACAACCGCAGAAGACAGAACTCAAGGAATAATAAATCCTGCCTTCTTCAGCACCTCACAAGAAATGCTCTCCCTCTTTTGTGGGGAGGGAGAGATACAGGTTAAGAAAACTCTGACCAAAGCAACTGTCTGTAAAAAGGCATTCCACTGAACTGGTTAGACAAGGGGCTGCGGGAGGACGACTAGCTCAGGGGCATGAAAGGAAGGTATGTGCAAGGGGGAGGGGACGAGCCTGATCCTCTGCTGCTCCATCACTTTGGACAGCACTCCTGCTCCCACTGACAAAGGCTTTCTGGGTCCCTGGAGCCCAGTTACACGCTGCTGTGAAGGAGATGCTCATTTTTCTACACTAGGAGATCGCCAAGCTTTGCCTCCTTTGCAAGACCTTTGTCAGGAGGTGGTGGGGCAATGACTTTTTCTGAGTGTCATCCATTCAATCTCTTAGTTTAAGCCTTGGGTCCAGAATAGAATCTCTTTTCAGCTATAGGCTACTCCAAAAAGGGCACTCACAAAGCAGCAAACACATTCGTGTATATAATCAGAGCCAAACAGCAACCTGACAGTTTGTCATGAGAGCTCCAAAGCAATACAGAGATTATTGCACTGTTACACACTCATTTGCAGAAATGGGTCTCTGCACCCCCTCCTCCCAGGAACTCTAGGACAGTTAATCACCAAGAGAAACCCATTTTTCATATAACATCACCTGTTTTCTAGCACTCCAGGAGCCTTATAGAACAGCCTACTTCTAGGCACGAGGAGCAACATCCTCCTGGAATCAAGGGAGCCTCCAGCCACCCCTCCACACATCCCAGAGCTGCTGCTTTCTGCTTTGTTCACGTAAGATGCTGCTGAGCACCTCAGTTAAAGCCCACTGGGCCACAAGGACATGAGTTCAGCTCACCTTCCTGGCCGCCCGCAGCTCCCTCCTGCTCCAGAGCCATTGCAGCATCTAAGTCTCCTCCATGCCGCACGAGTGTCCTCTCCTCAACTACATGAACAGATAGACTTCTGCTAGGACGGGGAGTTCCCAGTCTGCTTGTGGTTAACATGACTGGTGTGGAGAGAGGCACAGCCAAGACAGCCTTGCAAGCAGGCCACCCAGAAACCATCAACATGGGACATTGTGAAAGACCCAGTCACAAGGCACACAAATGGAGGCAAGCTGCTGACTGCCTCATTCTACACAGGGCCCACAAACCTTCTTCCCCTCCAGCTCTTTTCATCCAAAGGTAGGGCTGTTCTCCTGTTTCTCCTGCTCCTTTCTTCTGCAGGAGCAAAAAAGTTCTTCCTCCAAAGGAAGAGAGCATGAAAGCTGCAAGGCTTCAGCTCAACAAGAAACAGCTGAAGCTCAAGAAAAAAAATAGGTATCAGTAGGACAGGACTTGCTCTCATTTTCCAGCCCATAGGTAGGACAGTTTTAGGCACTGATCTGTACATGGCAAGCTCACTTCCAGGTATCAGGTCTGCTGTGAACAAGTGACTGTACAACCAAACAAGTGACCCATGTCAAGGATGGGCATCCTTTATAGTTGAAAGTCTTACTTTTCAGCTGTAAGCACAATATGCTTCTTTTAAAGGTCAATCAGGATGGCCTTGAAGTCCATGAAAAATCTTTTATTTTGAATGAACCAGTCTATTATTTGTTTTGTACCCATTTTTAAATTCCCTTGGCAGTGCATTTTGGAGAAAAGCTGCCCTGTTTCTTTACCTAACGAAAATCCAGCAATAAAGAGCAGCCTGTCTCCATCTCACCATTCATCTCCAAGGGCCCCCCTGTTTCTGCTGCATTCCTTCGTGTTTATCTGCCCTCTTCAACTCTTTGTGCTGCAATCAGCTGCGTGCGGCACCTCGTGTCTAGAAGCGACATGGCTGAGGTTACACGACAGACAGGTGCAAGGGGAGCTCTTGCCCTAAAGCTATCCAAAGGAAAAAAGAGAAGCTGGAGGGGAAGACGGTTGTAAGGTATTTCAAATTAAAGCCGACAAACAGCAAACACCTTGCCCCAGGCTACACATTCTGTGCCACTGCAAGCTGCAGCGGCAAGCCCCAGGAACAGCAAAGCAAACACAGACTTCTCTGCGAGGGGGAGTTGTCACCTGTCAGGGATGTTTGCTAATTTATAGGGAGGTGCTGGTGGTGGTAAGGGGAGCAAAAGAAGAAAAAAAGCTTCCCTCATTTTAAAAGACAGGCTGTTTGCACAGGTTTGAGATGCATATTTTGCTTTGTAAAGGCTTTTGTGCAGCACTCAACTGAGCAAAGGTGCTGTCTTCCAGTGAAGGAGAACTAGATCATTTATAAACGAACACGGGAATATTCAGCCCCTAGCAGCGTGCCTGAGCCGCAGCGTTACAGTAAGGGGAAGGATGGGATGGAATTTCCCTGCTCCCCCTTCAGCTTGTCGCGTCAGTGAAAAATAATTCTTTAAAGCCACCCTTGCAGCGCAGCCTCCTCAGAAATGCCTCCTGCGAGGCCAAGAACAAACCTCTCATAAGCAAGAAGCAATGTCATAGCAAATGCCTCTGCCCTCCTCTCCCAGCCTTGTCACATACAACAAGAGGAAGGGATTTTCCACCAATGTTTCACTGCACCACAGACAGGAGAGGGAGACTCTGAACAAGGACTTCAAACCGGCCTGCTCAGCTACACAGTGCTTCACAGACTGCACAAAAAATAGAGACTGGAAGGCTTTGCTAACACTCCACAAGCGTGGCAAGCTGATGTCTCGGCACAGAATGAGCAGAGATTCTACTGAGTCTTAGTAGCACTAGGGTTTGTTATGTGAAAGGACATAGTTTGAAGAGACCATCAGCACTCATTCCGAAATGAAGAGCCCCTCCACACATGGAAAATCTTTCAGACCAGCTACTGGAGGACACCATTTTACTGGAGCTGTGGAGAATGAGAGAATATGAGAATATTCCCAGAGAATATGAGAAATATCCTTTCACATTCAGATGCTGAGTGAAGTTTTGTATTCTGCCCCACATCCACGTTGACTACATGGTTAGATACAAAAACACACACACCAAGATGTAACCAGACATTAGTTACCTCCTTCCCTTGTGCACTTGGAGAAGCTTCATAGCATTAGCCAAGCAGATATTCTGCCTCAATGTAGCCTATTTCTCCTTGATAATCTTGCAAGGAAAGAGGAAAACATCACCCTGTTTTGTCACACTAGACAGGCAACAACAGGTCAAGCCTTCTGGCACCAGGGGCTGCAATCAGCACGACCTGGGAGCTCTTTTCCTTGTGGATGTGATCCTCCGAGTTAAAAGCACTGCCAGCACACAGACTGCCAATCACTGTCAGTGCTGCAAACATGTTGGAGTAGGGCACATACAAATTGACAGTTCCCCTCAATTACTGACTATCAGTTTCTCAAGATGGAAACACAGAACAGGAATATCCCAGAGACAAACACATATGTCAAACCATGCATAATCCTTATCCTCAGATATAAAAATATCCAGAAAAAAAAGCAACAGGAGGAGGAGGAAACACCTGCTTCCTACTCTGCCTGCAAAAGTAATACTTCTCTTAAAAATATTGATAAGGGCAATCTCATCAGTTTACATCAAAGGCAAATGAACCAGTAACCACCAGTGCCACACCTGCCTTCCAGTCTCCAGCTGTACAAGTGTGACACCTATGACCAAGTCTTGTTAGACACTCTAGGCTCTTATCTGGAGACGCAATAAAGAGGCCATGGCCTAAAATTCAAGTTTTCATTCATATTTGGTCTTCAAGAGGTAAACAGGCCACTGAAAAACACTCGTATCTTAGTCTTAAGAGAAAGGCTACAGCACCTAGAACTTCAACTCTTTCAACCCTCAGGCCACAGAAACAAGCTCTAAGCAAGTACAGCACAAGGAATGTCAAGCAGCTGGGTAAATACAAGAGACTCCTTGACTCTTCTGTTCACCTCCCCATCCCTTTCTTTCTTGCCATAGCTTCAGTCACAGGATGATTGAGGTTGGAAGGGTCCTCTAAGATCATCAACTATCAGGGAAGGAAAAACAAGTAAAAAGCCAGTCTACTTCCCATTGCAGCCACAGGGAAGGGCAGGGAGGCACTTTCCACAGGGCACATATTCTCTGGCTTAGCCAGACATACTGACACAGCTGTTAATTGCCATTATCCTCACTTCAGAGCCACATCCAGGGCTTGTTCTTTAGAGAGAAATATCAGGAAGACAGAAAAGAGATACTTCCTTGCTCAGAGACAACAGCTCCAACTCCATCAAGGAGGAGGAAGAGCATCCTGGCACAACACACTAAGAATGACTTGAGCAAGATTCCTCATCTTTCCCCAAGGAAGCGGAAAAGAAAATTCTTTGAGACTCACCCACATTGGATCACTCAGCTCTGAATCCTGCACACGGACACAATCCATGCTAATCTCTATTTTGTTTGTAGGACCATTTTCTGATGGATCGTCAATGAAGTTCAAGTCAATCGGCTGAACAGAGCATATTGGCCTGGAGAAAAAGAAAGAGTAATGCAGTTAAAACCAACCAAGCTCACTTCTCACTCCCACTCCCCATTGATGATTGATTCCATGATATTGGAATCATGGAGGCACTAGACATGGTCAGTAACTGTGTCTAAGCCATGGTAAGTGATTCCTTCTTAACACTCTCCTCCTCACCTGCTATACCAGCAGCAGCCCCGAGCACGGCTGGGCCTAGAGGGACATTTTACTCACTTGGACAGCAAAATAAGAGCACAGGGGTTACATCACTACAAGACAGGACTCATGGAGGATTTCTAATAGAAATCATCTCAGCATCGGTCATGACACATCAAGAAAGGAAACATTTTGTTAAAAATCTCTCATCCACTAATGGCTGAAGACACCATAGGCCAAATTACTTCTTTCAAGGGGCATAACAGGGATAACTGCACATCACCCTCACCTCCTACCCGCTCTGGTCATAAGGCTGACACGTAGAGCCTGCATATAGAGAAAGTTCCTGACAGCCACGACTCCAGTTGCTTTGAGGAAAATATCCCCCTTAAGTGGTATAAAGCAGGCAGGACAGTAACCAGAGGTCTCCAAGAAAGTCAGTGTCTTGTGCAATCTCCACATCAACTCCCATAGACCAAACGAAAAACTTCTTCAGAGCTCAAGAGCCATC
>JAVCKT010005991.1:7199-27387 GCA_032273925.1 Rhynchotus rufescens | reverse complement strand
CGCTGTCACTTTCGCTTCGGCGCCCGCGGTGCGGGCCGCGCGTGCGGAGGATGCTCTACCGGACACGTAAGTGCCGGGCGCGGGCCGGGGCCGCGGCCGCGGGGATGGGGCCGCGGGGCTGCGGGCACGTCCTGCCGCTCCGCTGCCTCCCTTCGCGCCCGGCTTGCAGGGAAAGACAGCGGCCGCGACGGCGGTAACGGAGCCGCCACAAGTCTCCGCTCGTATTTCCGTGAGCACAGCGAGAACTTGGAAGGGGAGCTGCCTGCTTGGCCCCCAAGAGACCCAGCCCTGCTCCGCTGTGGGGAATTTGGTTTGTGGTTTAGCGGTGGATAAAGGAAGGAACGGCTGCCATGGCAAGGGTAGCGTTTAATAAATAAAGGAATCCAATTAAGGGAAGCCAATCCGGTCAGCAGGGGAAGCAGTCACGGCTTTTGCAAGGAGCGAACCAGGAAACGCGGCGCTGCCCTGCGCGCTGGGAGGACGCGGCCGTGGCCGCTCGCCTGAGTCGGGGAGACGGCCCTGCACCACGTCCCGCGTCCCGGGATAGCACCGGGCTCCGTGGCGGAGGCAGGGAAGCGCCACTCGCCCTGGGAGCGGTGCCGGATGGTGCACAGGGTCCCACTCCCACCAAGGACGTGTCCCCTTGGGGCGTCCCCCCCAAACGGGCCATGTCCCCGGCACGTCCCCGTGTAAAGGACACGCAGGCCAGACGTGCCCCGCTCCTGAGGAGGAGATATATTTAACCTCTGGTTCTTGTTTCATTATCTGAGGCTATAGGCCACAAATAGCCGTCTCCGGGCTCGCCGATAAACACCCTGGCACCCTTGAATGGTCGGGATTCCACTTCCATTTCCCTCATAGTGCTTGGAAACGCTGTCTGCTAAAAATTACTTGGGAATTTGTATGGCAGATTTCTACCTGTGGCCCATTGAGACCCAAAGTTTTGGGTTTTCTGCTGCAGACACTCACGGAGGCTCCAGTGACTTTTTTAGCAGGGCACAAAGTGCTGTGAATTGCCAATGGTCTAAGGTGACCATAAAAGCAAGTCCTTGGCATGTCACACTGCTTTGTCACTACTACACAGCACCTATCGCTGTGATGCTTTTATAAACCCATGAAATCCTCTTAAAGAGAGAGATGAAAGGAGTCATAAAATGACAGTTTCCTTTTCACAAGGTGCCTGTTTCTGTAACTATAACACATTGCCAAGAATGACTTTGATACTGTCACAATCAAGGTCTTGATCAAAGTCTCTGTGTGCAATAATAATTACTTTAAAAATCTGTTTTCTAATACATTTTTCATGTCATTTGGAAAATGTGGATCCCTCAAGCCAAGCAGAACAAGCTGAGGATGCTGTCGCTTCACCCACCTTCCCAAGGAGACCTGCCATAATCGCCACAGGAGTTTGAAATATTAAAAATGTTTCCATGAGCTTTGTTTCTACCTTCATATGCTTTATAAGGATAAAGAAGCTATTTTATTTGTAGCATAAAGGTAGGGATGAGCATTTGCTAGGGTCAGTGCTGCTGGTGGCGCATCCCTGGTGCTGCCCTGTTGCTCGGACTCTACCGCAACCTTCGTCTCCTGACAAACTTTGCTGCAAACAGTTTCACACTTTTGGCACAAGTCAGAACAATGAAGCGTCTTTGCCTTGCTACAAACTTAGCTTTCCCAATACATTAAAAATATGAAATTTTGGAATTAATAAAAGGTAATAGCGGCAGTAATAAATAATATATTTGTTCCCTTATCACGATTTGCAAACCTAAGGTTGAGCTTTGTTTTCCTAGTCTATCTGTGAACACTGTAGTTTCCTTCATACCTTGTGGGGTTACTAAATGCTTATGGAATTTTGTGCTAACAGGGGCTTTTGAAATACAGCAATTTCTTTGCCCTCCCTCTGTTGTGAAGCTCATGTATCCCCGCTAACAAACTGCCTCAGCACAGGTGTTTCTTGGCTTGAAAGCAGACATCCTTTCCCCTCGGGGCTGAGTAACTATCAGTCTAACTTGCCTTACACACCCGAGCTGCAGTTAAATGAGGGTGTGCAGTTCAGCAGTGCTAACAACAGAAAGTGCCGTGTGACTGTGCATTGCATATGTATATTGGGGAAAAAACGCGGAAACGCCGCGTGGGGCAGCTGAAACGCTGCAAGAAGCGATTGCTTCCCTACTAATCGTGCAATTAAGGGCTTTGGGCTCTGGTAATTAGCGGCCCTGGGGAGGGGCGGTGCTGGCGGGAGGCGGGCCGGGCCGGGCCGGGCCGGGCTCAGCTCAGCTCAGCTCAACTCAGCTCGTGCAGCTGCCCCGGCATCAGGAAGGCCGGGGCTGGGAGCCGGGATGGGCCAGATCGACACCATGGCAGGTAGGCGCACAGTGGGCATGGGCCCTGGATTAGCACAAAGAGCATGATAAAGTATCAGGGAGATTTTAATATTTTGCTTGTTATTTGATTCAGTTTTTTTTCCCCCTCCCTCTATTTTTAGTAGTGGTTTCAGATTAGAAGGAGGTTCTGCCTTTGTTGTGAAAGGCTCTGCGGCTGCTCCGTGCCGGGTGGGCAGCTCCGCGCCGGTGCTCGGGGCTGGGTGGGAGGCACCGTGTCCCCAGCTTCGTCATCATCCTCCCCATCCTGCGGGACAAGGATGCCCTTCAGCTGCCTGCCCGCTCCCCAGCGGGACAAGCTCAGACCACTGCTCTGCAGCCAGATTTCCTCTTACAAGAAATCCGCAGCATGTCTTTTTTGGGTTCTCGAAAGGAGGAAGCCAGATGCTAAATTACTATAAAAACTTGCATTTTGTTAAAGGAGTTTTTTTCATTGTTTTCCTGAGGTTCCTCAGCGGGGAGTTGGCATGGACACACACACACCACTGGCTATCGGCCTTCAGATTCAGGTGCCGGGCTGTCTTTGGGCAGGATCCGAGCATTGTCCAGTCGCGTTTTGGGGAAGGAGCAGCTTGTGCTTGAGTTACTCGCTAGAGACAGCAGGAGTTCATGGAGCTGTTTGTTCTTAAGTGTTTCTATGGAGAACATGGATGAGCTTCACTGGGGTCTGTGCCTGCTGTATCTCCATTTATCTGCTTGGCATCCTCCTGTCTGTTTGCTCAGTAAATCGAAGGAGGCTTTTAAGAGGAGAGCAAATGGAAGATGAACCTGTAATAAAGATAGAGTAGTGCCAGAGAGGGCATCAGGCCCCTCAGATAAATATTGCTGGAGTTAGGCGTTGGAAGCGGATACCCGCATGGAGGGAGCCCATCCCGCAGGAAGGTGCGGAAGGAGCGATGTGGTCGCCCGGCCCTGCCTGTGGAGCAGGGAGCTCCCTGTGTCTGCCCGAGGAGAGGAGGGGTTGGGGAGCAGCCAGCCAGCCAATGCCCGGCCTTGGGCATGCTCCCGGGGAACAGCTACTGTTTGGGTTTTTTTTAATTTTCAAAAAAATATTTTAATTAATTGCTGATTGTGGACCTACAGATTTGAAGTAGAGCCGTGTTTGATCTAATGTGCTCAATAAGCATGAGGCGGTGCTCTCTCTGTGCTCTGCCAACTCCTCCTTTCCACCAGAGAAAAGCGGTAGCAGTGAGGGGTATTTAGAGGTGTTAGAGGCCAGCAGTGCTGCCAAGTTCAGCAGTTAAGTGATGCTGGCTTCCAGGCCTGGGAGAGGATCAGTCTGGGTTCCTTCTAACACAGGTGTGACTTCTGCTTAAAAATAAAGGCTTCTTAGTGTAAATATTTTAAATTTCCCTTGCAGTAACTCTAGACTCTTTGAGGCAGTGAGATAAAAGATGGATATACAAAACTTGCCAAGCCACCACTCCCCAAAGTCTCAAGACTTGAAAACACAACAGCCACAGTTGTGAAATTATTTGCTTGGTGTTTCCTTTAAAATGTAAATAATGGGTGTGTTCAATATTGAAAAGCTGGCACGGTATGCCCAGTGACTATAAAACTTCCTAGCACAGACACAGAATGAGGGGAGAGCTGGGGTGGGCAGGGACCTCTGGAGATGGTCTGCTCCAATCCCTGCTCCAGCAGGGTCACCTAGAGCCTGGACCATGACCGGGTAGCTTTGGAGCATCTCTGAGGATGGAGACCCCACAGCCTCTCTGGGCAACCTGCCCAGAGACTGGTCACCCTTGCAGCAAAGAAGCTTTTCCTCGGAATAAGTCAGAATTTCCTGGGCTTTAGGCTGTACTGTTGTCCTTTATCTTGTTGCTGGGCAGCACTGGGAAGAGCGTCACCCTTGTCCACCAGGACTCCTGGGTCGCTCTTGGAGCTGTTGGCCCCGGCTGTGCCAGCGCCTGGGGCAGCTGCTGCCGTGTTCGCTGTGCTCGTTTGTGTGGTGAGTGACCCATAAAGTGCAACCTGCACAGGCACCCACTCCTGGGGGTGCTGCAGTGCCCCATGCCGCCACCACGGTCCCCTGTCCCACAGGGCACCAGGAGCGAGCAGCGCTGGCCGGGCAGGGTGGCCCGGGGCTGCACTGGGGCTGTGCTGTGTCGATATCCTTATCGCCTCGAGCAGCCCCACGTGTCCCCTCCACAGCGTCCTGCTGCTAATGCAGTAGCCAGGGTGCTGCTTCCCTGCTGCCACTGCCCCTTTGGTCTAGTAGGCCCCCTGCACTGGGAGAGGAGAGGGATTTCAGGAGACGTGCTCTATTGGGAATGGCTCTGCGCTTGCTGAGTCAGAGTGGAGCTCGATACCCTCTGTGCAGGTATAGAGGTTAAACCTTGAGCCTCATCCCTAGTCCTGAAAGGAATTAACTTGGAGGAGGGGAAGGTCCAGGCAGGAGGAAAGCTGCTGTGGAAATGGAGGAATGAGCAAGTGACTTGAAAGGGACCACTTATAAATGGACTATCCCATGGGCTAGAAAAGCTTCTTCCTGGTGTTTGAGCCAAATACTGTTTTATCCATAGGAGGCAAAACCTTGCAGCATCTTCAGGCAGAGGCAAAGAGCATCGCCTTGACCTTTCTGCAGCCTTTGGCTTAGACGGGAAGAGAAGGGGCTGCCCAGCAACCTCAGACCAGCTCCGGCTGCCCAGCACTGCTGGTAGAACTGGAGTGTGTGGCTCCCCTGAGGCAGCACGGTGGTGGCAGCGTGGTGGCAGCTTGATGGCAGTGCCCCTAAGCAGAAAGGGCAGTGCCTACATGTCAGGAAGATGACAGGACCTGAAACAGGACCATGTGCTGGTCCTGGTTAGCTCGGCTGCTGCGATCGGAGTTAGTGCATCTGCGCCGCCTGCATCAGTGTGACTGGGATCAGGGATGAAGGTGACTCCTTGGGCTTAATTTTATTTTACTTTCCAGGAAAATGTAACTTACTCATAGTGTACACTGGTTGTTTTTTTTTTTTTTTTCCTGAATGCTGAGGTGTTGCCCGAAGCTTAGGTTATCCTGAACTTGTTGAAAGAGGTGCTGAGATGTTGCCTGAAGCTTAGTTGTTCTGCCAGCTGTGACACCTGGATGTAATATATGTGACATATTGCAAGCTTGCAGTATGCAACAGAGTGGTGCAGGCTGTGCAGTCTTCCACTCAGCACATTGCTAAGAGGCCACAGAGGAGGAGGACTTCACTTTCTTCTTCATCTTCTGTAAATAGCAGGGCACAAAGGTGCTGGCAGTTGTGCATTTTCTGGTGGCCCAGGTACCAGAAAACTTGTGTGCACCCTTTGCACAGAGGCATTATTTTGATTTTTTTTTTTTTTTTTTCTTTTTTGTCTTCCTGTGCTGGGATACAATGTGCAGGATGCTGTTCCCATTTCCACATGGCAATGCCGTGCATATTGCTGGAGACTCCACGTAGGCAGCGTGATGTTGTGTTAGCACCAAGTCGCTTTGGTTCCTCCAGCCACCAGCTGGGACTTTGCATTTATAAATGAGACAAAATGGACCTGCAGCTCCTGAAGCACACAGCCTGTGTGCATTTCCCTAAAACATGGCTCTAAAGTTGGCTTTAAAAGGTTATATGATGATATCACTTTTATATTTCCATTTTTAGCTGCTGCTAGGAAAAGTGAAAGTTGCCAAAGCTAAAAGTGAGTTTGTTGATTAATCACCGTGTTTTGTTTTCTGTGTTGTTTTACCCCCAGATCAGTCGTACTGCATTCGGCTGCAACATGACATGTATTTCCTTACAAGCAATAGCCGACTGAACGAGCAAGTTGTGGATAAAATTATTCTTCAGCTTAACAGAGTCTACCCCCAAATTCTCACCGATGCAGAAGCGGAAAAGGTAACTTAATGAACTTTGCTGTGTTCCTGTGTGTTGTGCTACTTTCCCAAAGCTCACTTGTGTTTGCAGGGCAGTGTCCTGAGTAGAAGCGTGAGCTTGAGCTGCATGGGCCAAGCAGGGATTCGGTGGCATAGAGGCACTGTGCTGGATCATCAGCAGTGCCGCAGTAGCCACAGGGTTATGAAAACAGCTGAATGTGCTCAGTTAAAGATAGTCTCAACTCGTTAAGAACTCCAGAATAAATGGACTGGGACTTTATGAAACCCAATTGGTGACTTGCAGACAGAAATCAGCTGCTTTCCTGCAGGTCCATACACACTTCTGTCCAGAATTTTGTTGGAATAAGCAGTATTGTATCAGAAATGCTTTACTGCTGCCCTCCTTGAGAGGGAATTGATCCTAACGAAGTGCCTGTTAGTGTTATCTACTCTGCTGGCTGGAAATACTGTGCTTTGCTGAGAGTGTTTTTGGACACTTTCCAGCTTAGGTGCGCTCAATTTGATGAGGGGAAGGCTAGGTGCATCTTCTCCCTCCTTGTAAGGTCTCCTAATGCTCAACACTTTTCAGGCTATGTATAAATATATGGGTATAAATATTAGATATACGTGTGCGTGTGTGTGTATATGGTGCTTTTCCATTTCCTCATCCTTCTAACAACCATAGAACCAACTCTGAATCCTCCGCGAAGTGACAGGGAGCTGAGCTCCAGGGGGGTGATGCCCCTCACGGGTGCTTTTCTCTTGCAGTTCCGGAATCCGAAGGCGTTGCTCCACGTGCGGCTCACGGACTTGCTAAAGCACCTTCAAAAGAACGGGGAGCGACACTGCCAGGAGTTCTACAGGGCTCTGCAGATCAACGCCGAGCACCTCTATAACGACCTACCCAGCAGGAAAATCCTCAGTAAGTCGAGGCGCTTGTGGGTTTCGTTGTGTATCATAAAAGCACATTTCAGAGACATTCCTGTTTAGTTTATTTAAATGTTTTTTGAAGAATTAATTCCTTCTGATTAGAAACTTTGAAAAGCAGTAAGGGCATTTAACTGCACTGTTCCTGGTATTTGTTAATTGGCATGGGCTGTCCACATTTGTGTGGTCCTGGGATGCCAGCCTGTGTTTTTAAAACCCAATTTAAACACCATGTATAGGACACAAAAAAACACTCATATGAAGTACAGTTTATTCTTACTAACCATTGCTCCTTAATAGGGTGTTCATTTTCTCTACCCCTCTCTGTTTGTAGCTATCTGTGCTCTGCAAATGAGTTGATTTGATTCTATATGCTGCAAAGCAGCTCTTTGGAAAGCAACAAAGCCTTCCCTCTTGGGATAACAGTGCCCTCTTGAGATGATAATGCTTGGTTGGTTTTTTGTTTGCTTTTTTTTTTCTTGTTTGTTTCTTTTTTTCTTTAATTTTTCTTTTCTTAGCTGGAGAGCAAAATTGCATGCCAAAGGGATGGGAAACAAGTAAATATGTTCAGGCATTCAGCATGTTGAACTGACTCAAGGAGCTTGAGGGAGCTCTGGCAATTAAGTTAATGAAGCTGCAAAGGGGCTGTGGCTTAAGAAGTATCTTACAAAGCCTCTGACAGTGCTAATGCTTCACCAGTCAGTCAATTTGTAGCTACAAGAAGCTCCTCAGTTACCGGCTAGGGGGAACTTTAGCCACACAGGTCAAATAGCTCCTGTTTTGGGGCCGGGAGGTGTTTGCATCTGCGTGCTTGCTGCTTCCTGGGGGCTGTGCAGCTAAATGTGGGTTTGCCTTCTGGACCAGCTGCTGCGTAAGCGTTTGTGCAGCATTTTTGGCTAAAACTACTGAGTTTTACTCTTGAGGAAAGCTTCCTTTTTGGCATAACCATTATTCCTTGTTTAATTGAACTCAGATCTTTTCAAATGCAGCTCTCCAGGTCTTTAGCACGTGCAATATTCATGTTACCCAAATGTTCCTCCTAGGAGCAGTTTAAGAAAACGTAACACAGAGCCTTTACTGAGTTGCCACTAGGTTTTATAAAAGTGAAGAAAAGAGGGAATTTCCAATACAGGGACTGTGCACTGGATAAAACCAGATAGGAAGGAGCAGGATTGTTAACATGTGGAAATGATTTTGGAGAGGACACTGACAGACTGGCCAGGGCAGAGGCCTGGAACAGAGGACATACAGCTGCATGACACCTATAGAAAGCGTTTCCCGACAGAGGAGACCGTTGTTTTTGCTGTTATTTTTGAAACCACCGCAAACCGCGTGCGGGCAGGGCGGGTTGGGGCCTGCGCGTGGCCGCTCGGCCCTGCGGCCGGCTCCCGCTAGAGGGAGGGTGGCACTGGCTGCCGAGGCCGAGCGCGCGTCGGGAAGCCCGGATTTGCTCCCGAGCTGCCGGCCGCTGGGGCGATGGGGCATCGGAGCAACGCCACGGCGTGCGCGTGCGTGGGGAGGGCTGGCACCCGCC
This sequence comes from Rhynchotus rufescens, assembly GCA_032273925.1. NCBI lineage: Eukaryota > Metazoa > Chordata > Aves > Tinamiformes > Tinamidae > Rhynchotus > Rhynchotus rufescens. The sequence goes on along the minus strand of JAVCKT010005991.1, from coordinate 18,723 downwards.
GCCTCCGAGCTCGCACAGCGAGGAGGAAATCGTCCGTGAGCCAAAAACGCTGAAACTGCGGCCTCGGGGCAGCTGTCTCGCTGCTGCTTTGGAACAGCCCCGTGAGCTTGGAAAAAGCTGTTTTGGAGCCTTGTGAAGCATTACAACGGATGCGCTCTGTGCTGAGCACACTCTTCCTCGATTTTGGTGCATCTTCCTCGATTTCAGTGCAGCCGGCAGCTTTTCTGAGTCTCTGTGGCCGCGGCTCAGCCCAAGGCTCGTCCTCCCCAAGCGCTGCTGTGGGTCCTGCCGCTGTGACGTGGCACTGGCGGCTCCCCAGGGCTGCTCCCTGCTCCCACATGTGGGAATAGGCAGGAAAAATAAGAATAAAGGGGCAGTCCCAGCTGTGTGTGTGAAGCCAGCGGCCAGCGTGGAGCAAAGTGTTCAGATTTGGAGGCCCATGTGGGAATGCCCTCAGTAAAGACAACAAGCAGCATCCTGAAGCCTTCTCGAGTCCTGCATTTCTAGGAAATAACTGCATTCCTGCTAGCTTCTGAAAATCCTATTGTAAGGTTGCCCTCTCTGATTTTGCAGAAAAAAAAATATAATCTAGAACTAAAAACTGTTTGTGCCAAGTGAGAGCGCACAGATAGACCTGCAGCCTTCGGGAGCCTGAGAGCAGCACCCGGCTCGCTCGCTGGTGCCCATGGAGGTCTGCAAGCGCTTGCTCTGCCGCTGCCTGGAGGGCTCTGCAGGAATGCAGAGGATGCCAGTGCACTCAACCAGCGGAGTGTTTTCAGATTAGCACATACTTCGGTTCAGAAGTGCTTTGTAAATTTGTGAGAAATTTATTTTCGGTGCAGGTGTTACGGAAGGGTTAGCTCTTACTTTCCCCATCCAGGCAGAGATCCGACTGCTATAAACTCATTGCACGTGCTGGTAGTGCTCAGGAGGTCTGGGTGACAGTACTGTCACTGTAGTGTCACCTGTGAGCATAGTGCTTAGGTCATAGAGCTGTTCTTACCACTGTGCCTCTGTATATAGTTGCATTCAAATCATTATGTGCTTTTTCTTTTTTCTTTTTTGCTTTTTAATAAGCCTATATCTTGATTTAGTGTATGTATATATTAATACAATTTGCTTTCAGGAGTGGCTAATATGTCAAAATTGGATATTTTTTTGAAAGGGGGTACTTGCAGTCTCGCATGTGCTGATTGTGGATGTTTGTTTGCCTGAGCTGTGCACTAACTTTTGCTGTGTTGCTTTTGTTTCTAGAAACTACAGATCCCACAATGATAGACACTGACAAGGAGAAATGTATGCTAAATGACAGGGGTAAATAAACGCATACCATGTCACTGGATGGAATGGCTTTTCAGATTAAGTTGCAATTTATTTTATCATGTAATTGCATTTCATGTAACAAGTAATTTGTTTTACAATGTCTTTACTGTCATTGTTTAAGTGGAAATAATAGAGGAAAATGTACCGAGCTGCTGCTGCTGAGGAAAACAGTGCCAGGCAATTCAGAAGATTATGGAGACTAAGCAATATTGACAAGAGTATATATTTACTTACTCCATTTTAGCAAAATCCATGAGGGGTAGTAAGTGTTATTCAGCTGTATTTTTTTACAAGGACATCTTTTTTTTTCTTAATCCATTATAAATATTGAAAATTTAAAAAACCTAGACAGAAAGAAAGATGACATGCATGTGTGACAGAAAGCAGGGTGAACTTAAATGCATTTTCATTGGGAGAACCTGTTAAGCTTTGTCTTAGAATTGTAGGCCTACAGCTAGCCCTGCATTTCACCTATCATCGCTATTGTAAACAGGAACGAGAATGTGTTTTTTTTTCTCATGAAAATTTAATCTGTGGCATGTAAATATAAAAACACATGCAGGTCTTTTCTGCTCCATTTTGTCTAAATTTGTACACAGATGCTATTTAAATGAGACATGTAGCTGATGTAAAAAAAGAAATCTTACGTACCAATTGCAAAAAAAATGACTGAGCTGGCAGCTGGCATTGATTTGGGTTCTGGCTTTGGTTTTTTGTTTCTGCTCCCTGGCAATAGCTATTTCTGCGAGGCCGGATCCTGCAGGCACTTTAGGACCAGGGCTGCAAGTAATTGAAGCCAGAGGGACTTCGAGCACAGGCTCCACAGCAGCATTTGTGGAGAGCTGCCATTCTCTTTACTGGAGAAAAAGAGACAGGCACAAAGCTAAGAGGGGAAAAGCTAAACTTAAAAAGTTCCTACTTCTAGGAGACTATAGTCTCCTATCTGATGTATTTTCACATGAGGTCCGTTGACTCAATGGAGGTTATTTATGGGATAAAGTGCTCTGTTGCGTGGGGACAGCCCCAGTGATTTCATTAATATCCTGTTTTAAAATTTAGATTTTTTAAAAAATATTTTAGATGATATCAAAATACTTAAGGAAGCTTTCACTTTAATAGGAGTGCAGCTAATTAGACAAATAGTCAAATTAGTCAAATACTGAATGGTGCTGAAGTAGCTGCAGTAAAAATCAGTTACAGTATGGCTAATGTCCCTTACAGTATGGTTAATGTACTTCATAATACATTAGCTACAGGACATATGTGACTGTGCTGGCTTCATTTGAATACAGCTGCTGTGCACATGAAGAGCAATAGAAGTTTTATTAACTTGGAAAAAATCCGGCTCATGTTCTTGGTCTTAATGTGCTCCCTTTCCTGTCTGCTCCAGGTCCGGTGTTTTTCCTCACCTGCTTCAGCGCGGCTGCAGGGTTTGCCCTGTTCTGGTACTGCTGTGACTCAGGTACCGACCCAGAGCGTTGTGCGCGGCTGGCCTGTGCCCGCGGAGCGCTGCGCTGCTCTCCCTGCTAACGGGACCCAGGAAGGGAGCGGGACCTCACAGAGCTCATGGTCTTCCTCGCCGCCCTTCCTCCCTAGAGCAGAGCTCCTCAGCTGGGCTTTCCCTGCGCTCGTGGCTAAGGTCAGGAGAGAGCCACTAGGCCACCTAGGCCAACCCATGCATGTCCTCAGAGGCCACCACCTGCCATCACCAGTACCGGTCACCACCGTTTCACAGAACCATTTCCAGAAATGCACTTGGGGTCCAGTGCAAAGAAATGGAGGCACCGTCGCTCTCCTTGATTGTTTGTCCCAGTTATTTGCCTGTAGCATTGACTTGTGTGTCCTGTTCTCAGTGTGGATTTGCTTCAGCACCAGCCTTCCTGTGTCATTACACTGTTTTCCAGCAGATTGCAGTCCCGCAGGCCCTCGGGCCTGTGCCAGCTGGTGCTTTGCATCTCCTCCCAGCAGAGGTGCTTGCACTTAAGTCACCTCACACACTTGCTTGTTTGTTTGCCTTTCCCCCCACTGAAATCAGCAGCTGGAGCTCTCTAAGACCAACACCTCCCCAGCTTAAATTGCATTGCTGTCTCCTGAACCTGTGCAGTGTCTCAGTGGCTCCTGGAAGAGGTGGCGCTGGGCTGGATGTGGTAATGGGGACTCGCACTAGCCAGTGCCACGTACTGGTGTGAACCTGTCCCTTGGCCAGCTCCTGCTCAGGTGTCCACACCGCAGCACGGTGGCGGGGCCCTACTCCCCTCTGCAGGCAGTTCATGTGTGCACTACCATGGGAAACGGGCTGTTCTCTGCAGTCATTTTCATTGTTTTCTAATGCTATTTATTGGAATGAAACTTATTCTTTTCACTTTTTCATTCTCTCTCTCTCTTTCTTTCTCCCATCTTCATTTTTTAGATACCAAAGTCCTGGGAAGAGCCAGGAGAATCCTGGGCTTTTCTCCTATTATCATAGGAAGACATGTCAGAAAGATTTGTATGTTGTACTTGGAAGATTTATCAAGGAATTAAGGAAAAGCTGCCTCTTCGCTTCTCTGCACAGCGTATACCTGCCAAGGGAAGACAACAGTGCATGAATGCTAATGTACTACCCTCTCATACCAAAGATCTCATTAACTAGCTTCATCAATGTGTTGCCTTAAGATATATTCAGAAGCTCTGCTATATATGTCCTTCCTTAGGGGAATGGACCTTTTATTTTTGTAAATGCTTATTTTAAAATATTTATCATTTGGATAAAAATATTTTTAATACAACTTTTAATATGATATCCTAGGCAATTATTGGTCTTAGGCCATGTTTGCATATATGTGTTTTATACTGGAAGGGAAGAACACAACAGTCAAAAGAATGCAAGTCTATCTTTTGTGATAGTTAATTTAAGAAAAGCACTTAGAAAACCTGCATGCACTCCAAGCCTTACTGAGGAATAGATCTCCATCTCAGGGCTGTGTCTTGTCCAGAAGCTTTACCCTCACCGCCTGAGCTCGGGTGGGCACCGATGCCTCTGAAGGCCCTCAGGGCCAGGTGCCTTTGAGCGTGCCAAGTCCTTGCCGTAGTTCCTGATGTCCGTGTTTGGCAGCTCAGCCCAGCCTGCCCTGCCCATGCCGCGTTGAGCGATGCGTTGTGGCCTGAGTACGCTGGAGCTGCTGCAAACCCCGTCCTGCAGTGTGCCTGGCTGGTCTGAAGTGCTTGAAACTGCCAGGGAGACCTTTCAGGGTTATTTACATACCTCCGTTGAGGTATTTTGGGGTATCTAAGAAATGGAAGCAATCTAGCATGTTCTGCAGGGATGTAAGTGATGTGAGGTGGAGGTGTTTTATGGCCAAAAAAAATGCATGTATTTACTTGAAGAGTCTGCAGTTGTTATGTCACTTGATCGTGTTCTGCTTTCATCTGTAAGCTGAGGCCCAAAAAGTCTGCAGGATCTATTCCCAACACCTGTCTAAGAAGGAAATGCATGAGGGAGATCCTGGGAGCCGGGGCCGCTGATGTGCTTGTGGCCTCACGGGCCAGGCCGTGCCCAGCTCCTCGCAAAGGCCTTTCCCCCTCGGTCTGCTCTTTCTGAACAGGCTTTAGTCAAGGCGTCTTTTGGTGGATGGTTCCTTGTGGCTCTTCCTTCACTGCAACGTAACTTCCAGATCGAGTTTAGGGCCAGGAGGAGAGATGGTCACCCAAGTGAGCTGCAGCCACACATGAGTCAATGTGCATCCATAGGGATCTGCAAACTCCAAGTCCTCTGAAGTGGTTTCCCTAAAACAGCTGGAAAATCATCAGTGCCTTGTTGGAGCGGAGGGCTGGATGCTGCTGTGCTGACAGGTTTGGGGACACCTGGCCTTGCCAGCAGCCCCACAGAGCCACTCAAGCAGCCCTAGGAGTGCAATGGCCCTGTGGGACACTGTGGTCCTCCTCGTGCCCTGACCCAAATGGCGCTCTGGAGCTTTGGAAAGAGGCAAGTTCCGTGAAGGCTACGGCACCTCTCTGTTCTTTTGGAAAGCAGAGGCTGCCTCTCGGGAACAAGCTCCTGGGCAGAGCTGTTTGGTTTGGCCTGGGAAGAGGGCAGGAGAGCAGACATAGATTTGACCATCATCACAAGAAAGAGAAGATTTGTGCCTTAATTAGTGTAAGTTTTTACTGATCAGAAAAATGAAGGCAAAGCTTGCTTTAATTTGGTGCTGTGCAGGTCTGTGTAGCAGGCAGTCACCGGGGATAGGAATGACTAGGCTCCCTCCCTGCCTTCCCTTGCCTTGTGCTTCCCTTGTCCTTACAAAGGGTGGACAGGAATGGGCGGAAGGCTCAGGGGATGTTTGCAGTTCCTGGGACTAGAACAGAGCTGGAAGCAAGCCCTAGGGGAGACCCTTATCGTCTTTGAAGACCCTTCTTTGGGGATGCTGGTGTTTGGTGCCTTCTGCCAAGGCATTCTGCGCAGCAAACGCCACCGGCAGCTGCAGCGATAGATACCTCTGTGTTCAGCTCTGCAGGAAGCACCTGCTCTATGTGGGAGCCAGGGCCAGTGAGGGATGCGGTTTTATTTGCTTTGAAATAAATAAAGCAGAGTCTTGGGGGAGCACAACTAGGTACAGAATTCCCGCTTCCCTGCTGGGAAAGTGTCAGAGAGCTCGGCGGTTCCTGCCCAAGTGCTGTGAGAGCAGGGCAAGGCTGTAGCCCCTGACACAGCACACGGCCCTGGTCTGTACGCAGTCCAGGCAGCCTGCGTGGGACCATGTGCATCACGGGGTGCTGGGGAGCAGAGCAAATGTGCACGGGGCCGTGTAAAGCCGGGCTGCTCCTGGGAGCGCTTCGGAGCAGCGCAGGGCACCCACAGCCGGAGCCACCCTGGCACTGCCGGCTGGGCTTGTGAAACCCCCCGCTGAGCCCCCCGCTCCAGGTCCTCGAGTTGTGATGGGCCTTTTCTCATACTGTAGTAAAAGGAAAACTTAAAGTACATTTGGTTAAGATTTACTGTCACGGATGCTTTCTGCAGGTGTTCTGTGTGTGCAAACGCTGTTCCCCGAAAATGCCTTACTGTGCATTCAGGGCTGCTGTTACAACCTGGAAGGCAAGTGTTTTGCTGTGCTTCACGGGTCCTATGTTTTATAATCATTTATTCTGGCATATGTCTTCTCTAAGTCTATATAAGTTAATGGAATATGTTTTTTTAATGGGGTGAAGCTGGCAATTAAATTGTAATAAAGCTGGACTGATAAAACTGCTGCTGTGTTTCTTGTATTGAATGCTTTGCTCTGACTTTGCAAGTGTCCATTGCGCTACGGTCCCCTCCCCATGGTGGGAGTCTACTGATGCCCTCCTGCTCTCTGCCATACAAGGGTTAATGTTTGGGTCTCTTGAAAGACTTTTTAACTTTTTCATTTGGTTTCAAGTTTCTTTGCAACTTTTTGAATCCATATCTTCAGTGATATGATGCAATGGAGCGTGATGCATTGGTGCAAAGACCAGAGATCCTTTTGCTACGCCTTGAATTCACATTGTTGTAATGCTCAAGGACCCCACTGAAGTGATGTGTTGCTGCGATGGGAGAGGTACCAGGCTCTTTACTGTGGATGGCAGCTGCCAGAAAGCAGCCTGCACCATCCACACGAGCTGAAAGACTGTAAATGCAAAACTGCAAGGTGCAGAGAGTATATTGCATATGTTGGGTATATTGGGTTGTGCTTATGACTTGGCCCCTTTGTTGATGCTCTGTATGCCGACACCAAGGAAACCTGTGGCTGCAGCCAGCCGGCCGTGCAGCGGGGCCAGGGCGCTCTGCGTGCGTGTGTGCGTATGCAAGAGAGCGTTTCAGGTGAGTCCTCAGCTGCCCTTTCTATTTTAGAGCACGAGCCGTCACACGCCATGCTTGCAAGGAAAAGCTTTCTTGCATTTTGCTCTTGGTAAAACTTTGATGAGGCCGTGCCCAGCAAAGCGGAAGCCTTTGCGAGCCGGTTTGCGCCGCTGAGCGGTTTCCTGCACGTTGGGGCCAGGGCGACCAGGGGCTGCTTGGGGCGGCCACGTGCGCGTGCGGGGAGGCGAGGGGCACGGTGGGACCCCGCGGCTCCTGGGGCCAGCCCTGCGGAAGGACCCTTGTGGCTACCAATCCACAGGCTTTTTGGAGCGTTTTCTATGTGATTTTCCATAGGCTCCTTGGAGACTATTGTAAGTCCTCTCATTTTGGGGCAGCAACACATTTGGGTCTAGGCTGTTGCACAGCAGTGCAGCTTGCATGTCACGACTGTAAAACAGTAACCATTTTTTTTTTCTTTTTTTAAGCTGATTCTTAACGATCCTTGGCGCTGGAGGAGCAGGCGGCAGTAGCGCCTATTCCTGGCAGAGGGTCCCTGCCACCTAGTGGCTGTTTTTCCCCCTCGATTCTGATGTCACCTCAGGGTCCATCCAGACCCCAAAGTGGGATCCATCCCAGCCCTGCCCTTGCTATCTGTAAAACGTGTCAGCCAAGGTCTCTGACCCACTCGAGTGGCAAAGGGGCTCTAGTTAAATGTGCTCGTTTCTCACCAGAACGGCCTCTCCGTATGTCCTGGAGGCCTCGGGCACGGTCATACCTGGCACTCTGTCCTACCGCTGCCCAGACCTTCTGGCGCACTTGCCCTGCGAAAAAGGCAGGTTACTAGATAAATTTCCATATGAAACTGTCCAAGGCAGGGAGAAATAAGCTGACAGCAGAGCTTCGCTTCGGTGTGGCGTGGAAAAGGGAGAGGGTAGCGAGGGGACACAGAGGAGCTGGGATGGGACACAGTGTTGGCAGCACACAGCCCTTCTGCGTGTGTCTCCCTCAGCCCAACGCCAGGGAAATCAGCCAGCAGCTCTGGCCCTGCACCTGCCCTGTGCTCCTCCTCAGGGGCTCCCTTTATTTCCAGTAACATTTTCTCTGCTTTGGGCACTGCTGCAGGCTGGCTCGTCACCTGCGAGCAGTGCAGGTGCAGGGGGGCCCTGCGTGCTGCAGGTGCAGCTGCGCTTGCCCCTTCCCCAGGCTGGGAGCAGCCCCTGCCCTGCTCCACACGGGCCTCACCTGTGTGCCGGGAGCAGGACAGGTGGGAAGCAGCTTTGGCAGTTCTGCCCTGGGGAAGAGGAAGGCTTAAATATGCCCTTCCTCCCAGCAGGAAGCTCTTTAGGTCTTGCAAGAAGGTGGATATGCTGCTTGCCATACCTGGTCTTCAAGGTAGGTCTCTGCTTGCGAGGAGGGGGGTGTTGAAGTAAGGCATTCAAATGTGTCCCATTCCAAGAAGAAACACACCGTGGTGGTGGAGGGTCAGGAGCTCTAGCTTATTTGTGGCCTGGAGATAGGACTTGCTATTTCTTTTGACCATGGTATGCTGTGAAGTTGTATGTGGAAGTTTCTAAAGTCAGCAGGAAATGTTTAGCTCTTATTTCCTAAGTGAGAACATTCTGTGGCTTTCCAGCACCGTGTGGGCTCTTCCCAAAGTGTGCGCCCTGCTTGCTGGGGTGGCTCCTTGGGGCAGAACTTGTGCTGTCTCTGCAGCGCGTGACCCTCCCTGGCAGCAAGCAGAAGGCAAAATAATGGCCAGAGGGCTGAAAATAATAACAAATATAATCCTGAGCGAGAACACATGCTATTGCAGGGACACTTCTCCAGAAATTCTGCTGTGTATGGAAAATGGTGAATACTCATTAAAATCTGTGAAAATGTAATGAGAAAAGTGAGGCCTAGAGGAATGTGCAGTTGGTGAGAGCTGCTGCTCAGCCCTTCCTGAGAGGAGTCAGAAGGAGGGACACTAGCTGTGGTCTGTGGTGTCGGTGTATCTGAGTAGCCACGGATGAGCTTCCTTCCAAATGCCTGGCTGCTCCTGGACTGTTGCTGGAATTTGGGGGCTCCAGTCATTTAAAAACACAGGGAGATCTGGCAGGTGTACCAAGGAAAACGTGGTATTTGTAAGGAGGGTGCAAGCAGGTGCTTTGAAGCAGAGTAATTTGAAGGGGAAATTTGTGTAATTTTAAGTGATGTTGGCCACAGCTATTGCTACACAAGCTAATAATCTTAAATAATTACCATCTGGTGCTATCTGAGTGCCAGTTGTTTCCTGACTTACTTGAGGGGGAATGTGGTATCAGCATATTCTTCTGGAGTTTGCCTTCCTGGAGATTGGCTTAATAGAGAGAATGCTGAATTCTGTTTTTTTTTTCCCCCCAAAGAATTAACTATTGAGCTAGATCATTTCTCAATTAAAAAATACAGGAGGTCTGTGTTGGAGTATTCAGAAAATCCTGAATTACTATTTTTTTTTCTGATCTCTTAAGCCAAATGTATGGTCTGTGGGATTGACTTTGTAAAGATAAAGGCATCGCTCTTCACATTTTGAAATTATTTTAATTTATATTATTAATTTATATAACCTGCAAGTTACCCAATTAAAAACAAATACTGTCATTTAGCAGCAACACTGCTTATTCTGTCCGCAAATAATAGAAAGAAACTGCTTCTCCTCAGTCTCAGTGCTTCCAGCGTGCCCTACTCTGCCTCTGATCTTACGGGAGTCCTGAGGATTTATTTCGGAAGAATGCTGTTTTTAAACCGGAGACACGAGTTAAACGATAGGAAACCCAGCAGCAGGTCTCTTGGAAGTGTTTCTGCTGGGCTGCAGCGAGTCAGCTGCTCCCAGCAGAGCCGGTTCTGCTGTGGCTTGACAGGCTCGTGCTGTGGCACAATAACCGGCTGTGAGGCTGTGAGAGGATTGTGTCTTTTGGTGTTATTTCTTTTTGCTTTTGCCAAAGTGTTCTGTGAAGCACTGCATGAACACATAGCGTTTACTGAGTGATGCAGTCTGAGACGGCAGCGTTCTTGTTAGTCTGCAAAATAACTTGAACTTACCTAGTTCTTGCGTACCATTTCTCTGTTTGGACTGCTCTCCAAAAATACTTGGACGATTCAGATGGTCTTGTACAGCTGTTAACTGAGAGCACAGCGCTCTCCCACGGGGCACGGGAAGAGCACGGCATTCCGGCCAACGGGCCGGAGCGGAGCGCTGGCCCTCCCAGCTGCAGGGTGGTGGGTCCCAGGCCACCAGCCCGTGCCCCATAGCGCACGTGGCTGAGCTCTGTTTGACCTGCACTGACACAGCAGAGAACGGGATACAGGGCTTGTCCCAATAAACCCAAACGAGCAACCCAAACCACTTGAATGATAGCTGAGAGAACAGTTATCAGGATTATGCTTTTTAGTTCTCTTGATCTCATAGTAATCAGCTGGAGAAAAACTTCAGTGAGTGACCAGTTTAGAAGGCATATCCTTGAAAATCATTTTCAGTAAACATAGTTATTGTCTGTTTAAGTAAATAAAAGCCGAACTGCAAGGTAAATGAAGGCAGTCCAAGGTGCTGAAGGGACTAATAAAAACAGCTGGAGCAACATGTGTCATTGCACTGCTCTGCAGCTTATGAAGCAGAAGTAAAGAGGTATCCTGGTATGAACTTGTTCCCCAGATAGCCAGTAAAAATCCATCTTGCTTCATTATTGATGACTTGTTTGTAAGTGGAATGTTTGCCTAGAACCAAGAGCTCTGGAAAAGCAGGAGAAACTAAAGAACCATTTAAAATGATGCATGTTTGCTGCCTGTAGGAGATAATCACTATGATTTTAAAAAGAAAAACAACAACAAAAAAGTGATTTAAGCACATGATTATTATTCTTTTAAATTATTTATACTAGGAACCAACTTGCAGATGCTTTGGTCTAATAAAAAATGCATAACCTCTGAAGGCTTCAGAGACTTAAGACACAGATTGAATGTCTGAAATTATTTTGCAAATCTTCAATCACAATAGAAATATTGTAATAAAGTAGTTTCCTCTTTATTTAAAAATACATTCAAATGTGAGCTGAACACTGTCAATGCCCTGTGCATTCCTCTAGCCAGGTGGGTGGATTTAGGATCAGGCTTTTGAGGAGAGTCGATGGGAGCAATCAGGTCTCTGAAGTTACAGGTATTGCTGCTGCATTTCCAGGTGCTCGGGAGGCAGATGGGAAATGGGATCCAAGTTTTTGTTGTCCTAAGCCTGGTTCTGTCAGATTTTGTCTAAAGATTTGAAGAGACCAGGCACCTCCTGCTAAGCGCAGATCAATATAGTCAGCTTTTGATACCCAAGAATTTGTTCAAGCTTAAGTGTGTTTTTTCCCCTCCTGTATGTCCCTAAACCCACTCTCAAAATCCCCTGGAATC
>JAVCKT010005990.1:18310-32922 GCA_032273925.1 Rhynchotus rufescens | reverse complement strand
TCAAAAAATATTAAATTAAACAAACAATGTAATAGAAAATGCTTTTCTTAGCAGAAACTAGTATTTGCACTTTGCAATATTTCAGTTATCACAGAGCTTTTCTTTCTGAAAAAAATTCTCTAGTAAACTTCTTTTCAGCTGATCCGAAATGCTTGAAATGTTCATTACTTTCTACTAGCCAAGGCTGATACCCACATTTCTGTCACTCTATCAACATCTATTCTGTTTGAGGGTTTGGATGTTGTGGGTAGACATCCTCTAGGAAACTCCTTCCCCAAAACTCTTCTCAGAGATTTTTGTTTTCTCTCTCAGATCTGCTTACGGAGGTTCTTACACAGGCTCTCCGCAAGCCATTTCAGTTACAACTTAGCCTTAAATAGTTTCAACATTAGGCTTTGGTTAACTATTGTCCCTCTAAAGCTGAAGCCATTTAAGAGGATTTACTCATGCAATTCCTCTAGCAAATTTGTAGAGTAATGACAGTGTGTAGCTGAGCTTAGGAAAGTGGTTCATTTCTTATACTATTTTTTTACGTTTTTTTTTTCTGTTCATGCACAAGCATAGGACACATCAAGGTGGGTTTGTGCTAATACTTGGAGATGTAGTGGTTGAGTTGTGGGCACATACTTTGCCTTTGGCAGTCTCAAAGAGATGAGGAGACTTCATTGGATGAAGTCACTGCAGCTGTGTGCCACCATCTGTGTGACTTTTAGGATTAATTCTGGGAAACAAACCACAGTACTGTAAATTTTTATGAATTTCTATTTCACTCTGGTCTAAATGCAAAAAAAAAAATGCATATGTAACCTCTGTACATATCTACTGGGGTTGTAATAAATGTCTTTTTTAGGGAAATAGTTATACTGACATATCCTTTAGTGTGAATGAAACAGTATCATTTTCAAGATGCCTTTCTTTATAGAGTTGATTACATTCCCATGGACAAGGAGGTATATCCATTCTATTTTTTTATAAAAGAATATGTTAATCTAGAGCACTTTTTAGTGGCTGACTGCATTCACAATAGCAGCTAACATAATGACAGCCATATAACTGTGAAAGTGATATAACCCTTGCAGTTAGAAAACAGAGACTTAAGGCAAGCTTTATAAAGACAGTTAGGTATTCAGCTTGCACATAATTCAGTGAGATATAGGTGACTAATACTATTTTGTTTAAATCTTAAGTGACTACTCATGGTGATTAAAACCAAGGATGAGTCTCCTGAGTCCTGGTAAGCACAAGAGCGTATTTCCTCTTGTAAATCTGAATATATGCTGACTCTAAACTGAGATTCAGCCTGTTGGGATTTTTGCACCTGTTCTGGAAATCCTATTCACCTGTGTGGTGAACTCCTCATGGAGCCTTGCCTGAAATTATTTCATCGACTTTCTGGTACAATGCTAACCCATTGTAAATCATCCTAGAAGAGCTGGGACAGATAAGCATAAAGGGTCAAAAAACAAACTTGAATCTAAAGAACCAATAATTCTTCCTTCAAAAAGCAGCTAGTATCGTATTCAGGCAGGATACCATCCATAAACTTTCCTTGATGAGAGAGGATTGTACAAGATATATCATGATGATAGGATTGGGGAGTACTTCCTGCATACTACATAATACGTGAGTGCAGATCCTTCTCGTGCTGGAAATCAAGCTCTTGTCATTGCCCTCTTTGTGTCCTGGTTTCCATGAAGAAAAATCAGATATGGGCAAAAGACATTTGTGGCATGCCCCAGAGGTTCCTTTTCCCCATCTTATAGTCAGGGAACAAGAACTATGGGACATGCTGTCCAGCAGACATGCTAAACTGACCAATCTTCTTGTTCTACCTTTCTTCACAAAATATTTGACTGCAAAAACTGGTATGTGTTTTAGAGATATCAACCAAGTGCTTCAGCATTTCCAGTAGGAACACACTGGCATCTGCATACCCTTGTCCCTTGAGAGTGGAAAAATACCAGAATGGAGAGCTCTAATTTTTCAACAAATCTTGCCTTAGCAAGAAAGATTTGATTCTGCAGCCTGACACAATATTCCCACAAAGTGCAGCCTGCCAGGCATTTACTTCAAGCTTGATGTGCTCAGCAGTTGAGGTAGATCCAGGCTGTATACTCACTGAAGCACAAAGCAAATCTCACAGTTACCCAAAGGCAAAGAAAACAGTACTTTTCCATGAAAAAGACAAATGAAAGAGATCTCCTCATGAATCCTGCACTGGCTTTAAATCTTAAAGAAGTACCAGGACATTCAGTCTGGAAAACACGGCAGGGCAGCAAAGAGTGGAGGTCAGGAGACACCCGGTAGGCAGTGTTATTCTTGCAGTATTTTCTAGTAGTGCTCACATTGGCCTCAGAAAGCAAGGCTTTTATCTTCTCTCTTTAACTGGACTTGGGCAATGGCTTTTGAAAGCCCAGTTCAGAGAAAAACTGTGTATATACTTCTATTTACAAGAAACTGAATAAAATCACCAGACTTTGTTTCATGGTATGTTTATTTCATCTAAATGGAAATTGTGACCTGAAGCCAACATTTCCATCTCCCATTCACTGCAAAACTGACTGCCAAATTTTTCTTCAGAAAACCATAAGCCTATCAGAAATAAGGTCAGATCTCAACAGGCTGAAAATCATAGACACCCCTGCCTCACTCTGTTGCCAGCATTACCCTTATTTCTGCTGGGCATCCTGCAGTAGTTACTTCCCTCTGTCTCCTCACACTGTTCTAGTAGCTCATGGGAAATGCAAGTACTAACTGTTTTTAAATATGATTTTAGCATTAATCTGCACAGTCCAAGAAATGAATAATTGTAAGATAATTAAGTATTTTTAAAAGTGTAAAAACAACAACTGATAGGAAAAAAAAACTGATAGAAAAATCATAAAGGAGTTTTCTAACAAAGAACTTATTTTTTACTTTCCATCACACAACTCACCTTCCACTCTTCTGTGTGATAAACTGCGGTTTGGAACAATAGATATAAAAAGGAGGAGATGCCACAATAAGAAACTATTTCTAATATCACTTTCCCTTCATGTGTACCAAAAAATCTGTATTGCATCAGTTGAAAGCATTCTGTTGGATTGGGTTCATGCCGGGGGCCTGAAATTTCAAAAGGGAACAGATGTCCCAGTATCTGGATGTTTTTGAACCAGATTTTACAGGCTTGATGGACAAGTCTTTTGTGATCGCCTTTCTCTTGTCAATATGGCAAATCCAGAGAGGCATAGTCAATGTCTTTGTAGACTGCACACCACATATTAAACAATGAGACAAAAGAAAAGGCGTATGTTTCCAGCGAGGTTCGAAACTCCCCTTAGTCTTTCTTAGACACTTTCTTTTTTAGAATAATACTACTGCAACCATTTTATTTCAGAGGACAGATAAATCATGAAGCCGAATCAAATATGGATGATGTAAAAGTTTGTCAAGGTTACGGACCAGGCCTTCACAGTGCTTCCTTTGTATGTCGCTTGAATCGTTGATTGTCTTCCTGTTCTAATATGATTCTCTTTCCTTCTATTCAGAAGTTTTCTATTACCTTCCAGGCTATTGTATGACTGCTCAAGTAACACAAAGTCCTTTGTAGGGTAGAATTCAGGCACGAAGTAAACACACCTTTATCCTGCGCTCTGGAAACTGTCCCTCTTTTTGAACATTACAGTTCCTACTAAGAAAAACCAGAGCTGTATGAACCGAGTGTTGCAGTGCTAGCCAACTGGCAAGCTCTTAAAAGTACTGGGAGTTTTCTTTGGTAAAGCCCATTGCCTCTGTGAAAAAGCTCTTCTACAGCTAACAGTTACCTAGTGATATGGCTGTTCCAGCCTGCTATATTGACAGTCATGGAACAGACTTTAACCTCTGTAAAAGAAGGAAATGATATACAGACACATGAAGTGGGGACTTGGGGCCTCTTAATGACACCAGACTTTGGAATTTTATTCTTTGCACATGTTTACTCAGCCCTTTCCTATTCTCGTATCCTGTATAATAAAATCATTTATATAAGTGCCATTTTCTGCATTCTGTTTTTGCCTAAGTATGAAAAGGAGGGAAAAGAAGAAAAGAGATTTTTTTTTTACTTGTGGGTGTTGCAGTCTATCCAGTCTGACATTACTGAAGAGACTTAACAAGGGAAAATGAGGAACTAGAATTTGTCCCAGCAGTGTCAGTATCCACTGAGCATATGAAGAAGTTGCTGTGATTTCCCCTGTTGTCTTTGATTCATATCATTAGGGTTAGCAAAGAACAGCATAATCCTGCCACTAAGAACTATTTAGAACAATAGTCAAACACACACACACACACTTTTTTTATTGTAATTGTTTTGTTCCATTTCCTGGAGCAGATTTCTCCTCGCAGAACACAAACACACACGCACAGCAGTTTAGCACAGATTTATGAAGAACTTGTCCGTACTTGACATAACTTAGCACACTAATGAGTCAACATGGTATTAGGTTGTGTTTTTATATAGCTTGTCTCATCTTCTTTAATCTCTAAAACTATTGGAGTACCCTTACACCCTGAGGATGTCTTTCTCACAGATTAGAAAATGATTTGAGCTCAGGGGCTTTACCATTACAAGTGCCAGAAATGTCTTATAGTCTTGAAGCTGCTTGAGTCACCTCTGTATCTTTTATGCACCTCTGTCCTGACAAGCCCCTTAGGTTTAGCACTCTTCTGAGTGCTATTTAGAGCTAAATAGATATATGGGGAGTGCATGTAATATATGTAACACAACTGACAAATTATCCATCCATTACTCTAACATTGTTGACGCACCATGGATACAGAGTTTGATGAAAGCCTTTTGTCTTTCCTGGTCTTACTGAAGATGGTCTCACTCTTGTAAATAATATTTACAATTTAGATGCTTTGTTGGGAGTTATAAAATGCTGCAGTTGAAGGACTCAGTATCAAGTGACATTTAATATATTTGATTAGTCTTCTTAATGTTCTTAAAAGATTTGCATATATTCTGAGGATATCAGTGTTCCTTTGTTAAAGAGAAGTTTACTTTGTGTTAAATCCCAGCATTTCAATCTGAAATAGATTACTTTAGGCTTCATTGTACATTTCAATGGCAGAAAATTGTGAGTTGATGACAGAGGCAGGTATATACAGTCAATGAAAAAGTATCATTCTGAAATCTAGATGAAATAGACTAAATAAATAAATAAATAAATATGTTCCCCAAATAGATTTTGTAGTGATTGTGAAGGGGATATACCTTGTGGTATAACCTGCAGAGTTCAAGGGAATTCTGTGGAAGGCAGTCCTGATGGCTGAGGGCATGATTAGAGCCACACTTTCTTTTTGCTTTGATCTCAAATGCAGTAGAAAATCTGAGTGTCATATATTCCTGGTACTCATTCAGTACAGTTCAGAATAAATAGCATTTATCTGAAATGTAACATCACCTCACAATTAACCTTTGCACCAGCATACTCATTCCTTTCACTTGTTCAAGTGTAAATTAATGTAGCTCAGGCTGAGCTTTTCAAAGGAGCTTTGTTAGGTTAGTAATTCAAAACCCATAAAAATCATTCTGGGCAGTATCTGGTTATTGTGCAGTTCTCTGAACTTCGTGAAGCACAGTTTTGCAATTTTATTTTGCTTACAGCTGATGTTGAATGTGTAAAATTCAGACAATGAAATGGGGCAGTAACAACCTCTAATTGTTTTCAATAGTTTCCTTGTTCTCTGTTGTTTTCATTAAGATATCTGTCAGCATTGTTGCACTCTATTTTGTCACTCCATTTCTGAAGTTAAAGCAGTATCCAGAAGACTCCACATGGGCAATAGACTGAATCAGCAAAGGAAAAAATAAATTATTTTGTATCAATAAAATTGTCCAAGTAAGATATAAGGTTAAGGATAAAATCTAATTCATAGTGGAAAGACTGGTTGTTAAATGAATACTAATGCTTTTTTATTTTTATATATATATATTTATTTTTTTTTTTTTTTTTTTTTGGGTAGGAAAACATATGAGGTTTAAGTCCCATTAGACTGTTATGAAAATGGAGATGAAGTTCACTGGAGTCTTCAGGAGAGATTTGGTTAGAGGATACATGAATGCTTGGCAAAACAGAGCAGGACATTTTATGAAAGAAGATTATTCTAGCCAAAATAGATTTAAGGCAGTTCCATAATCAGAGCAAACAAAATTATGGAACCTGAATAAATTTTAAGAATAAGATGTTCTAAGGATGCGTTTCCAGAGGACTTGATACAAAGGAGGTCAAGCATCATGAGGTCATTTCTTTTAAGTTTTCCAGTTATCATCTAGTTTCCAGAGAGCAGCCTCAGCTATTGTATCTGAATCAGAGACTATGGAAAATATCAAAATGTTTTTGTTTTCCCCCTTAGAAAATCTTGCAGTAAGAGCAACTAAAGACAAACTATATTTTCCCAAGATTCAACATTTTTCACATTTAAAATATGATGATAGAAAATGTTCTTGTAACATTGACATCAGAACTTCAGCCCTAGTATTCTATTTGCAAGTGATTGAACTGAGACACTTAAAACTTGGAAATAGTTCATATCGAGCTATTAAATCCTAAAGTCCGGATTTCACAATTGCTTTGAAATATTCTGGTGAGATGGATTTGCTCAAAAGCAAGTCTCTAGAGCTTTGTTTTGACTTAACATATTTATCCAGACAGAGCCTCTAGACCTTTGGAATTTTGCCCGTCTCACTTTACAGCCAAGAAAATTATATTTTATTGTGTGCAACACGATGTTGTTGTTATTTATTATTTGCTTAAAACTGACTCTGTTCAGTGCTGTGTTATGTGTAGACATTATACTATCTAGCCTGAAGAGTTCATAGTGTAGAGACCAAAATAAACAGCTCAAGAGATTTCTGGGCTATAAATAAAACAGTAATAATAAAAAAAAAAAAACAGACCCGATGATCTCCATGCCATAAGAAGTCTTTTTAAATTCACACATGCAGAGAGATAACTTCTACATTCTAACAGTGTTTAGCTGCAAATATCAGGTTGTAAAAATGAATGGAGAACGTTGTTTGTCTTTTCACAAAAAAAAAAAGAAAAAAAGTATAAAACTCTTTTATTCCTTCCTGTGTTACCCACAAAAAAAAAGAGGTGGGAAGGTTTATCGCAGCTTATCCAATGTTAAACCACATCCGCTAGTTTGTGTGAGCAGATGAAGTGCTGTAGAAATTGTGAGCATTAATAATGTCTTCAGTTCATTATAAGAGTTTTAAACAGAGTGGCAGTGTATAAAAGAGAGCATGGAAGAAAACAATGATACAAGCCCCACCATCAAAAAAGAGACAGGTTTTCATTACTACAGTAGAAACATTAGAAGGGGGAAAATGCATGTAAACCTCAAGTATTATGCAATACTTATGCTGTAGGGGCTTCAGATGTCAAACAATGTACATCCCTAAAATCATCTCAGGGTTTATAGCCAAACTATGTTTACAGTCTTCTTTGCATCTAGCAAAATAACAGGAAGCAGTTCAAAGGCTGGGAGAAAATACATATTGCAGTACATCTGTGATGGAAATTTTTATTCTTAGTTTATCGCTGCCAGGTAAAAAATTAATATATGTTTTTATTTAAAACCTGAACCACTTGAACAGATGAGAACAAAATAGATAAACATCAAACCTAAAAATATACAAAAATAGCAAATCCTTTGCCTTTCCTCTCTCTGGCTTTGCTTGGTATCTTCAGAGTGCTCTGCTTGAAAAAATGGGTGAAATCACTGCACAGTGTAAAGGAGCAGGAAAGGATGCTGTGAGTCACAGCACCCATGGTTGCACACAGAGAGAGTTCCTCCAGTGTGTGAGTAGCAAACAGGCTTTCTTCCAAGCATATGTATCTCCCCATCTTGCAGGAATACGTGAAGGCATCCTCCCAGTGTGTACCAGAGTTTCCTGTGTTTTTATCCACTAGCAGTGCCGACCATCCAACAAGGTGCATGCGACTGACCTCTAGCCACATAGCAATGATAACGGCCAGCCTTGGAAGAAGGTGTCAATTTACAGTGAAATTGGTGTCATGCATATGGAATCAGTCGAGGAAGGCCACTCATAACCTTGAGGGACTGAGGAGGTGATTAAAAAACGTCAGGTGCCATTCCCACTCGAGAAGCTGCTGGGGTTTGTTAAACACAGAGGTGACCTGCAGAAGTTCCTCTGTTCTGAAATATTTTTAGATGCAGACCTTAGAACATTCTGCAGAATCTTTTGTTTTGTTTTGTTTTATTTTGTTTTGTTTTGTTTTGTTTTGTTTGTTCTGCTGGACTAGAAGTGTTTTTCTATTTCCTTGAAAAGCAAAAGTTGGACTATAACGTGTAATGTTTCTTCTAATAGGTAAGCATTACAGTCTATCATAATAAGTACTAACTAGTCCCAGTTAAAATACCTACTACCAATAACTGATTTGGCAATGGCCAGTAAATGAAGATGTCTGGTCTTTATGTTATTTCTGTTACTTTTAATTGTGGGGAAAACAAAGATCTGATGAGTATAGGGACTAGGATTCAAGACTCTTGGTTTCTTTTCAGTTTCCCCAGTCTTCATGGGTAGCCGAACAGGAGAGTATTTGCAGGTACTGAATGCTTGTGGTTTCCATTTGGGGAGACCAGGGGGTGTTCAGCCTCTTGAAATGCAAGTGCTTGGTATAAGGTTAAACTCAGCAGTTTCCTCAGCTGTATAATTCAGACCATAATGTGTGTTTGCCTCTTGGAATCTGGTAAGTAATTAATGTTTGCAAAACATGCTGAGAGCCTCTGGTGCGAAATACTGGGGATGTATGAGCCAACCATTGCCAGTGTTTGTGTGCATTCCTCCCGAATTCCTGCTTCCTAACTGAGCAATCTGAAGTATAAAGGAAAGATACAGCAATTATCAAAGTGCACAAGCTCAGAGGACAAACATAAAAAGAGCCACTGGAAATAGTACATCCGTATGGCAGCTGATTAGAGAAAGCTTTGTTCATGGAGCAATTTTTGACCCTCATATTTTTTTTTGTATACTGCAACCTATTCTTTGAAGGCAGCAGCCTTACTAAACATAAACAGATCTGTATCTTTCTACAGCTAAAGAATGCCAGAATCTGAAAAGCAAAACAAACCAAAATCACATACCAACAGAAAAGAGAAAAAAAATAACACTGCAAGCTCTGTAGCTAATGGAAGGAGTGCTTCAGATGGCAAAGTGCTTAGCTACAAGCCCAGGGGCAGAGAGGGACTGGAGGATAGAGGCTTGAGTTATAACATGTGGATCTTAGCTAATATATTGTTAACATAACGCTCATGGCCAAATTCACTCTCAGTAGTAAAGTCTGAGTCAAATAGCTCCCTGAGGAGAAAGAGGTGGAAGGGGCAACAGCCCAGCACATATCTGAAGTGTTAGGGAAACAGGGGAGTGTTGCTCATGTTGAGAATTGCTCTCAGGAGAAGATTACACAAGTATAAAAAATGAGATGTAGGGCTTTCCGAGACCAAATAATTAGAAACTGCAAATCATAACTGGCTCTTAAGAGTGTCTTTGTAGTACAGATGGTAGAAATATTTTTTATAATGAAAGCATTATGTGAATTTCAGAAGACTCTCTCTGTTTTCTGCTCATAAAAGGTCTGATCCAGGACTTAGTGAAGTGAATATACAGGCTATCATTGCATTCAAAGGGTTTCTGATTAAACTCTCACTGCAGGAAGGATGCGTAGAGGAAAACCTATAAAAGCGGTGTACTTCAACACAAAAGTACTCTGTGGAGAAAAAGTACTGAAGTAGTGTTGAACACTATTTCTGGTAAATATTAGCAAGCTTTTCCTGTTGTCTTCCATTTCCACACTAACTTTCTGCTTTGTACAGCCTGCAGATTTGTTAATTAAATGCTGTGTGTTTTAACTCTTTTTGTAATAATATTTTAAGCCAGATAAAATTAGTCTACAATTGCCTGAGTATATTGCCTCAGGCAGTATTTACAATACCTGACATTTTTGATTCAATGGAAAATAAAGATTGAATGTGTTTTTTTTTCCAGTTATGTTATCAACTGCTAGGATCCAGAGGGACATTTCATTTTCTGTTTAACAACCTGCTGAAGAGCCTGAGAGAGGAGCTGCCTTTTTCCGGGTATCTTCTACTCATCATGTTTGGATGAAAAAAAAAGCCTCCTTTGTGAAAAACCTCCTTATCCGACAAAAGAGCCAAAGCAACAAGAATGAGGAAAGAAAAGTCCTAAGAGGGAACATGAAAATGAGTAAGCTGTGTCACATCTGCAGTCAATTTATTGCAGACAGAATAACTCTCAACAACCTGCACCCGGTATTTTTCCAGCAGAATCCACCTCTGAACTAGCCCTTGCACAAGACAGAATCAGTCCTCATGCATAGCATATGTGAGGACTTCTGTCCTGTGTTCCTGCAGGGGAATTCCCCCCACCCTTTTCCCAAACCTGTAGGAGTCCTTCCAGGAGGAACAATAAGGATGAGCCCAAGTCATTGTCCCCATTGTCCCCGCAATGTCCAATGTCCAACATGCCTAGAGACACCTAGGAAGATCAACATGAATCATTTCTTCCAAGATAGCTTTAAATTATGTCTTCATAATTTAAATCCTGTCAGCACAGGGTCAAGTTTCTGGAAGTAAGTTAATGTTACATTTTCCCCAAGCAATAAATAAATAAAGCAGTGGAGAAAGATCTGTTCTAAAACTGAAGACAAATGTAGAAAAGGATTTTTATTTTTAAAAGTTTAGGTAATTAATCAGGAGGATAACTTGGGTGTGGGTGAATTTTCATTATTGTGGAGTTTATATCAAAAATATAGCCAACTTCTAATTCCGCTAGGTCTATGTGCTTATCCTATTTAATACTCGAGCATGAGAGCTGTACTTTTACTTTCTGGTTTCAAATACATAAAATAATAAATTAAAAATATTATGCTTGTTTTAGTGCAGTTTTATAATGCAAAACTTTGGCCATCAGTTCAGCCCAGCTCAGGCATGGTCATTTGTGGCACACTCTTTAAAAAGAGTTTTCTGATGATTTACAGACTCAACTAAGTGAAATGAATTTATGTCAATTTCATTAAAGACTTTTTCAACTGTCATTAATGAAATGAAGTTAAATTCAGAAACAGCATGCCCAGAAATGGAATTTACTCTTTCATCTCTAGTATTTCTCTGAGGTTTTATATATAAGTTTTATTTGCTTTAAATAAAAAACAGATTTTCTGGCAGTGTTTTATGATAAAATTTCCAGGAGTTCACCTCTCAGAAGCTGATGGAAAATAAATTTTCTTAACATATATTTCTGTATAAAATGCATCATTTCCTTTCCCATTTGCTTGTTAACCTGGAGGAGAACTGTGGGAGATTATTACAATGTTTTGTAGTATTCATAGGACATTCATCCAGATTTCTGGCAAGGACTTCAGAATATGTAAAGAATTCATATGAGATCCCATCAGAACCATCATTGAAATAAAGAAGGAAAGAGTCATACAATCATTTACTTTTTTTTTTTTTTTTTAATTTGATATTGGAAGCACTCAGTTTCCTAGGGAACCTGTTGTCATTGCCTACTATTTTGTCATTATTCATGCCAGTGCAAAGTGAGTTAAAACACCACTAGCCTGTGATTGATAGCACGAACGTAGTCAAAATATGAGCCTTGAACAACTGTAAAGCAGTTAAAAATCTGGCTTTAGGAATAAAATTGTTAAGCTGATGTTTGTAGGAAAGGATGGACACAGGAAATAAAGTTCAATTTAAGCTTTTTGCTTTTGAGACTGGTACTGAAACCTCCCAAGGACTTAGTCTGAGAATGGTAGCCATTTAGTCTGCCTGCCACTTAGCACAAAATCTGAGTTGTAAGTTAGTCTTCGAGTTCATATTGATGTAGCACTTGGGAAAATGCAGATAATAGCAGGTATCAAGTCAGATACTAGTAAGGTAAATGAAGACATGCTTGAGCTAACTATGACCAGGTCCCCAGTGTCATCACAGCTTTAAAGTAAAGCATCTGCTAGGACATCACACTGTAGAATACTTTCAGCTGTCTTTTAAAATAGAAGAAAACTTAATACAAAAAAAAGAGAAGAAATAAAACATATTTTAATTCTAATAAAAAGTGGAGCCTTTTAAATGTGAAAAATTCAAGTGGTAAGGAGAAAGACCTGAGATGAAGGTTTTACACATTTTTTTTGCTCATCATGGAAAGTCCTTGTTTCTAGATGGTTCAGTCGCTTTCTAAGTGGCAGCAAACTCTGCACTGTGCTCTATAACCAAATCTTGGAGGGCAGCTGTCTGCACCCTATTCCTTCCTGCCCTCTCATTGCCATTACTCCCATTCCTGGCCCACCTTGCTGCTTGCATCACCTTGAACAGATAGAGATTACAGGAGAGCCCAAATCCATCCCCAGAACATTCCACCTCACTCAGTGACTCTTTCAGAGAAACAGGGCACGAAAAGGTAAAGTAAACAAATAAACAAAAACTTCAAAGCAAGTAAATCCTATAACACAAATCAGTGAAGTTAGAGGAAGACTTTTTCTCTGCTCCTTGTAGTTAATTAGATGATGGCAGGAAATATGCTTCCGCAGGGAGTTCATAGATGTGATTAGTCATCTGATCTTTCTCACAAAATAAATAATAAGAAAAGCCAAGTTCTGATGCCTTTCTCTCCTAAAATCCAACAGCTATGGTTCAGTCATTTACTTCAAATTCAGGTGACCTGTCTCCTTCCTCTTCTGTCTAATTAAGAGAAGTGGTATAAAACTAGATTTCAGACAGGTCTGTTCTTTTATGGTAAAGTACCTTGGCATTGGATTATTTCGACATATTTTACATTTAGGATTCTTGCCAAAACTCTTGGTTTTGACCAACATGGGTTCAGTAGTGGAGGGACATATTTGAAGATCATACCATAAAGTATTCCTTTTACTGTCTCTATTCTTAGGCATAAAAGAGGAAAAGTCACTGTCATTTTCTCCATATTTTGTGGGAGATGATTAGAAGTGATAGGAAACAGATTTGGAGTGTGAGGAAATCAGATTCTAGATGCAGGAATGTCCAGTTTGAAAAGTTGCTGCCACTTCCTCATTGCAGGAGGAGGATGGTTTTAACAGCACCAAAGAGCTAAAATGAAGTTACTCATGGAAACTTCCTTAAAATAAGAGAGTTGGTGTAGGAGCTATTAAAAAAACTCAGTTTTACATTTGCACATGTGAGCATGGCATACCACTTACTAGTGGCTGAAGAAAACCATCCAGAGTTGAAGAAAAATTGAAAGTAAGATTGAAGCAAGCCTTCTAACTCTTGGGAAAAAAAAAATCAGATCTGATTTATGTTTCAAATGTAATAAAAGCATGAAGAAGTGAGTAAACTAGATGCTTCATTGCTTTAAACAGAGGAAAGTAGGAACATGAGCTATGTTGTCTTTATGAGTTCTTTGCTTCTTCCAGGACCAGGCAGGTCTCATCTATAATCTGCAGCTGCAGTGACACTAATATAGCAAATGGCAGAGAACTGCAAGGTGTATTTGTGGTGCCACTTGGGGAGGATGCTGTCCATCAAGTAAACTGTTACCTCATATATTACAAGCAGTGTAAAAAACTATGGGAGAAAAAAAATGGAGCATTTCTCACACTTTTCTATCCTACAATAACGGATTCTAATTTTGCCAAATCGAAACTTCGCTTTGCTTTTGGCATTTTGCACTGCAAATTGAAAAATGTTTTCAAGGGGAAATACTAATTCCCACAAGCTTGGCTATAGTCCTAATGTAATGCTTTTGCTGAAGTCACCCAGCAGGAGAATCCCTTTAACAGATATTAAATGTCAGCCTAGGAGACAAGTAGCCCCTGCTGAAACCGATATCCACGAGCATAGCAGTCATTTAATGCTTATTCATTAAAACAGCAGGCCACTTCTCCTGCAGAGTTAAAGACAAAATCCTTATATGAAGTTGATCATTCCTTATTTTTTGCCTTGAATTTTGTGATATCAAAATTTATTAAAAGTCTGTCTTTTTTTGGCAGAGAACGACTTTTACTGCCTGGATGGTTAAAAAAGTTCATAATAGGGGTATGCCTGGGTAACATTATGAAGGACTGTAAATCCATCACAAAGCTTAACACTAATGAGCTGTGCTTGGAGTGAAGGAAAGTGGAAATTGACCATGAAAATATTTCCATGTATAAAAGTAACAACAGCCATCAATCCAGGATTTTGAATGAAAACTAAATAATGGGTTCTAAAGGTTCTGGTTTTATGTATCTGTTATTTTAATGCACTCTGGGTTATTTCAGTGTATATGCTGATTGGCTATTTTATATTGAAGAATGACATATTAGTGTTGTTATTAAAAAGTAGAAGGCGAAAAGGAAAACATTCCTGTTTTCATTAGCTCATATCAACACAGTAAGTTTGGACTAAGGGGAAGTTACAAATAAACTCATTAATATTTCTAGGTTAATTAACAGGAAAGAAAAAGCAAAGCTACCACAGAATGGTTCCAATTTTCCATATTAGAGTAGGAAATAATCATAGAATCATAGAATCATAGAATGCCCAAGGTTGGAAGGGACCTCAGAGGTCATCAAGTCCAACCCCCCTGC
>JAVCKT010005989.1:0-30848 GCA_032273925.1 Rhynchotus rufescens | reverse complement strand
CCTGGCACATCCTCTCGCCGCTGCAATGGGCCAAGTGGACGTGGTCGGCGGTGCGCGGCGGCGAGCGCGGCGCGGACGGCGACTCGCCGAGCGGGAGCAGGTCCCCGCGCTGCAGGCAAGTGGCCCGGCCCGCGGGGCCACCGGGACCGGCGAGGGGCAGAGCGGCGGCTCCCACCGGCCCCGGGCACCGCCAGGGAAGCGCGCGGCGCCTCGGGATGGGATTCCAAGCGCACTGGCCCTGGGCTGCCTCGTCGCGGAGGCCGGCACGGATCAGCTGGATCGTGGGGTGGCGGCGGGTGACAACAGCCCCGGGGCCGTGCGGGGGCTGTTCTTCTGCCCCTTTGCCCTCGCGTGCATCCTGGGAATCACGGAGCTGGGATGCACCGGCTGCCTGGGGGCTGCTGCAGCCAGCCAGGATCACCGTCATTCCTCACTGTGCCCCCTGCTCCGTTTCCAGCAGCTCGGACTCCGAAGGGAATTTTGAGACCCCTGAAGCCGAAACGCCGCCGCAGCCGCTGCTGCAGGAGCTCTGCGCGCCGGGGCTGCCGGAGGCCGCAGGCCGAGGTGAGGAGCATCCCCGCGGCGCCGCGGCGCTCCGGAGGCGGAAGGGCCGGGTGGGGTCAAGGAGAAGCTGCTGCTTTCGAGCCAAATGTGTGCATTTTTTTGTGGTTAATGGCCTGGGGGCCGCGTGAGCCGCTCTCAGCCTCAGCGCCCGTTTTCCTGAATCATCCTGGGGGGGCAGGGAGCAGCTGGGCTCTCCCCATCCCTCCAGATGGGGACACACATCTGGGTGCTGCAGGAGGCTCCGGGGCCCCACGGCGAAGGGACAGCGGGATGCGATGGACAGTGGGATGACTGGAGCGGCCGGCTCATCCCGGTACATGCAGGGAGCTGCCCTTGCCATGGGCCCTGATGTGACATGGTGCCACCGCCAGCAGGTCCCTTTCCCCAGGGCCTCCCTGGCCTCTGCCCCTAAATATATGCTTGTAAAATGCTCTCTTCGGCGCACTTGCTCGCCTGCCCTTGGGCGAGACGCTCCGTGCAGGCAAAGCAGCCCCGGAGCCGCCGGGGCTTGTTTGCCGCGATGCTAATTCATAACAGGATGGGTTTAAAAATAGCCCGGCAGGCGCCGAGCGAGAGCGGAAAGCCAAAAGAGGAAGGGAGCCGTTAGCCGCCGCGCTGCCCCGGATGCTGCGCGCGCCGCGCCGTGCGCACAGGGACGCGCGTGGGACGAGCCCGGCGCGCGGGGTCCTGCCGGCGTCGCCGCCGCTCCGCTCGCTCGCTGGACGTGGGAGAGCAGGGCACTTAAAGGCGCGAGCGCTCCGGCCAGCCCCAGCTTGCAGCCTCACATTAAAAAAACCCGTTGTTATTAAGGCACAAGTGGAATGGAGTTGGTGTGTGGTCGGGTAGAGAGTTTATCCTGGTCCCTACTGAGGGCGATGCCTGGTAGGGGTGGCTTCAAAGCGCTGGCTGCGCTCCAAGCCGGCACTGGGGCCTTTTTGGGGAGGCGGGTGACAGCTCCCTGGGGATCTGGGGACCTCTGAGGGAGCGGGCGGCCCCGGTGACTCAGCTCTGGGCACCGCGGGGCTGTCCTCGGTGAGTAAGGACCTTCCCCGGCGGCGGCAGCAGAGAAGGCAAGATTAAAGAGTAAAAGGATTTAGCGGCTGGGATTGCAGTAATAGAGCTTAAGTCATGGATCAGGGCTGTGCCCGGGGCGCAAGCGGCCGCCACTCTCCCACCCGCGGGCCCTTCTTCTGCACCCACCCTGCGCCACTTCTTGCTTTGCCCCCATCCGGGGCTGAATGCCAAGCGCCCGGAGGGTTTCTGCTCTCCCTTGTGCATCGTGGGGGTGCTTGGGGATGCTCGACGTGCTCCTCGTGTCTTTGCAGAGCCTGGTGGCCACGAGGGGCAGCGGGACGGGACAGGTGGCTGCGACGGCGGTGATGGAGCGCCCGGCGCACCGCAGGACAACACGGAGCCTGACGCGGACCCCGGCGTCCTGACCGGCGCTGCGGCCGGAGAGCTCCCGGCACCCGGAGCCGCCGCGGAGCAGCCGCTGCCGGCGCGGCCGCGCTCCTCCTCCCCCGACGGCAGCGAGCTGGGGATCGGGGGAGCCCTGGGGAAGCGAGCGGAGGAGAGCGCGGACGCCGCTGCGGAGTGCGCCCTGCCCGCGCCCTCCCACGGCACCGAGGCAGCGCCGCCGGGCACCGCCAGCGCCGCCGCGCTCCCGGACACGGCCCTGCGCAGCCGGGAGCCGCCGGCACAGCCGGACGTGCCGGAGGAGGCCGAGGGCCGGAAGGCCACCGCGCGGAGGGGCAGCAGGATCCCGGCCAGCAAGCTGACGCCCAAGAGGCAGCGGGAGGCGGCCAGGAGAGCGGCCGAGGACGCGGGCGCCGCGGACAGCGCCGAGCACGAGCCCTTGGTCAGGAGCTCCCCCAAGGCTCCCGCGGAGGCCGGCGAGCCCACGGAGGCCGGCGAGCCCACGGAGGCCGGCAAGCCCCTGGGCGACTGCTGCCCCACCACCGAGAACAGCCTCAACGAGATCCTGGAGTCGCGGGTGCTGGAGGCGCCGGAGGAGCCGGCGTGGGGCTCCCCGAAGAAGCCCCAGTCGCGCCTGATAACGTGAGTGCAGCGCGCGCTCCCGGCGCCGCCGAGCGAGCCCGGAGCCTCCGCACGCGCCGCGGGGCCGCCTGCGCCGCCGGCTGCAGGGCTGCGTCCCTGCGTTCAGAGGGGGCCTGGTGCCGCAAAGCCCGGTGCCGACGGCGCTTCGGAGACGTGCTTGGGCCAGCGCCCACCGGGGCTGCGTGGCCGGGCGAGGACCGTGGCCTCTGTGGAGGCTGTGGGCGCGCGTGGGGCCGGTCGGACGCTGCTGGCGAGCGAGCTGCCGCCGGGACCCCGAGTGCTCCCCGAGGAGAGGGGAGCGACCGACGCGACGTCTCGCTGGCTCTGGAGGCTGCAGGGCCTCGTGTCCTCAGCAGCGGGGCATTCCCGGGAACACTGGCGGGCCTGGAGCGCCTGCGCTCCTCAGGGAACAGCTTGGCTGGATAGAACGCGTTCTTTCCTTGCTGCTTCCCTGCTGCATCACCCAGGTGGCCGAGGCTGCCGCCACGTGGGGCTGGCATCTCGGCCTCCCCTCCCAGA
The DNA here is from genome assembly GCA_032273925.1 of Rhynchotus rufescens. Lineage (NCBI taxonomy): Eukaryota > Metazoa > Chordata > Aves > Tinamiformes > Tinamidae > Rhynchotus > Rhynchotus rufescens. Next base: position 27,707 of record JAVCKT010005989.1, on the reverse strand, counting down.
CCCGGCAGGTCCCGAGACGGATCCGTTCCCGCCGGCGGCTCCCTGCAGCCAAGGGCAGGAGCCCAGGGCCCCCCGTCGCTCCCCGTCGCCGACCCCATTCCCCGCCAATCCGTCGTGTTGCTCCGGTGAATCCCAGGTCTTTTCACGTGCTTTTCTTCTCTCCACCTCTCTGTCTCCCTCCTGGCTTGTTTTTGGGGTGCATCAGGACCACTGAGCAAGTGAAATTTCTCTGTTTTCTGTTGTAAGTACTCGCTGCCGCCTCTCGCCCGGCTCGCTCTGCTCGCGCCGTTCTCTCCACAGCCTCCTCGTACCTCCCCGTCCGTGGCCTCCGCCTCCCTCGGAGGGCAGCTTGGCCCGTGCGAGCGCGTGGAGATGCTCAGCAAATGTTTTCTCCGCTTGGAAGTGCGGAGCTGGCAGGAAGGAAGGGGAAACGCGGTGGGAACGTGTTGCGCACACTGGCTCGCTCGGGCTCCGGCAGCCTGAGCGCCACGGAGCCTTGTGGAAACGGGAAGGGGAAGAGGAAAGGGGAGCCCCTGCAGGCGCCCCTGCTTGGGGCCGGTGCTCCTGTCGCGGCGGTGCGCGGAGGAGTCGTGGCTGCGCATGGCCGGGCAGCGCTGGGACGCGGCGATGACAGGCCCAGCGCGCGGGGCGCCGAAAACGAGCGCGCGGAAACGTCGCTTTCCCCACTCCTCGGCGGTTGCCCTTCTCTCCACGGCTCCCGTCCCTGCTCCTGGTGCCCGTGAAAAGCGGGGCGCTGCGGAGCCTCCCTCCTTGCGCCTGCTCGGGCCGTGTGCGCCAGCCCCGTGGCGCTGCCGGAGCTGGGGCTGCCGCGCTGCTTGGCCCTCCCGTGCGCTCGCCGGTAGCCCTGTGTACTCGCCGGTGGCCTTGGGTGCTCGCCGGTAGCCCCGTGCACTCGCCGTTGGCCTTGGGCGCTCGCCGTTGGCGTTATGCACTTGCTGGTAGCCCCGTGCACTCACTTTTGGCATTGCGCACTCGCCAGTAGCCCTGTGCACTTGCCGTTGGCCTTGTGCACTTGCCATTGGCTTTATGCACTTGCCACTGGCTTTATGCACTTGCCGTTGGCTTTGCACACTTGGCATCAGCCCTGTGCGCTCGCCGTTGGCATTATGCGCTTGCTGGTAGCCCTGTGCACTTGCCGTTGGCCTTGTGCTCTTGCCATTGGCTTTGCACACTTGCCATCAGCCCTCTGCGCTCACTGTTGGCATTATGTGCTTGCTGGTAGCCCTGTGCACTTGCCAGCAGCCCTGTGCACTTGCCATTGGCTTTGTGCACTTGCCATCAGCCCTGTGCGCTCGCCGGTAGCCCTGCGCGCTCGCCGCTGGCCTTGTGCGCTCGCCAGCACTGGCGGCCGGCCCCGTGCGCTGCCCACCAGCACTCCCGCGTGCCTCTCCCCGCAGGAGCGGCTGCAAGGTGAAGCGCTACGAGGCGCAGAGCCTGGTCCTGGACGTCGGCACTCAGGTAGGCGGAAACCTCAGCACGGAGCGGTGCCAACGCTGCAGATTTTCCCGGATGCCCTGGCACACCGGGATGAGGAGACCCCGGAGAGGCTGGTGCCCTTATTCCCGCTGCCTACGTGCTACAGGAGGACGGGGCGCCGCTGCCGGGACTCCCCGGGCTCGCGGGACGCGCCACGGATGAGGAGAAGCTGGCGAGCAGCGGCTCGGCGCCGCGCGCGCCCGCCGAGCGGAAGGGGGAGCCCGAGGAGGAGCTGGAGTATTTCGAGTGCTCCGCCGTGCCGGTGCCCGGCGCCGAGCCGGGTGAGCAGCGCCGTGGTGCCCGGGCCGCGCTCGGGGCGTGAGGGCAGCGCTAGCGGCTTGAGCGGCGCCCGGCGGTGCCGCGTGGCAGCCGCGCCGCTTCCACGGGCACCGTTGCGCTGCCCGCTTCCTGGGGAATTTGCTGCCCGGAGCAACCCGTCAAAAAGGAATTAAATGGCAGCGAGGCAGTGGGGAATCCCTATTGGAGTGGCCGGAGCAAACGGCATCCCGCGCGCTCGCTGCGCTCCTGGGCACTCCTTGACTGCTCCTTGTGCAGGGTGCAGGTGCCAGCAGAGGGAGGTGTTGGGTCCCCCCCTGGGACATGGTGAGGATGGCAGGGCTGGGGAGCACCCTGATGGCCAAGGGCAGCGCCGGGGCACAAGGGAGCTTGCAGGAAGGAGACATGGAGGCTGCGCTGTGCGCCCCCGTGTCCCGGTGCTGAGATGTGGCCTTTCCCTGTGCCTAGGCTTGGAGCAGAAGCCCTGCAAGCAGGTGGAGAAGGACGGTCCCATCCTCGTCCCCGTGAGTGCCCCGTCCTGGCTGCACTTCGGTGGCACGGCCAAAGCCTCTGTGAAAGAAGCCGTGTTGGGAGCCCCAATTTTGGCCAAGCTCCTATGGTGGGGGATAGCGATGGCAACAAGGGGACCCTCCTGCAGGGACAGCCGAGCCAGGGGGCCACGAGCAAATGCGGGAATGGGACCCAAGGAGGGGGCCGAGCTCTGCTCGGCGGTGGCAGGGACAGGACAAGGGGCAGTGGGTGCAAGTTGCAGCCCAGGCAGCTCCAGCTCCACGTGAGGAGGAACTTGTTGGGTGGGAGGGTGCCCAAGCCCTGGCCCAGGCTGCCCAGGGAGGCTCCTGCTCTGGAGACCTCCCAACCCACCGGGATGCGCCCGGGTGCTCTGGGTGCTGGAGCAGGGACTCTAGCAGATCCCTAGAGGTCCCTTCCCACCTCAGCCATTCTGGGATGGTGGGAACACGGCTTTGGGGGGCAGCGCGGCGAGCGAGCGGCCTTGGCAGCCGGCCCCGGCGCGGCGGCATTAGCAGCATCAGCAGAATTAGCCCCAGGACAGATTGAACTAAGCCCCGCAAGGGCACGGGGCAGCGCGAGCGAGGGGAAGCGGCGGCGCCGGGCGCGGGGGCAGCCCTGGGGCGGGGGGCTGTGCCGGGCGCGGGGCGATGCCGCCGGCCGCTCTCTCCACAGGGCGCCACGGAGAAGGTGCCGGCGAGCGGCGGCCGCGGCCAGGAGCCCCCGGCTGGGTGCCTGGGCGAAGGCGACAAGGCCGCGGTGCTCACGCTCATCCGTGAGGAGGTAGTGGCGCCCGGAGCCCCCAGCGCGCTCCGCATCCCAGCGCGCTCCGCATCCCAGTGCGCTCCCCATCCCGGCACTCCGCATCCCGGTGCTCTGCATCCCAGTGTGCTCTGCATCCCAGTGCGCTCCCCATCCCAGTGCGTTCTGCATCCCAATGCGCTCCGCATCCCGGTGTTCCCCATCCCAGTGCACTCCACATCCCAGCGCTCCGCATCCCAGCGCGCTCTGTGCCCTGGCGCTCCGCATCCTGGTGCACTCCCCATCCCAGTGTGCTCCCCATTGCAGTGCGCTCCGCATCCCAGTGTGCTCCGCATCCTGGCGGGCTCCACATCTCAGTGCACTCCCCATCCCGGCGTGCTCCCCATCCCGGCGTGCTCCCCATCCCAGTGTGCTCCCCACCCTAGTGTGCTCCACATCCAGGCACTCCGCATCCCGGCGCGCTCCACATTCCAGTGCGCTCCACATCCTGGTGCTCCGCATCCCGGTGTACTCCACATCCCGGCGCTCCACATCCCAGGGCGCTCCGTGTCCCCTCACCCCATGCCACTCCGCATGCTGCGCGTTCAGGGATACACGGGGACCCAAGGGGACGCTCCGAGCCCCTGCCCAGGGTCCCGCACCTGCCTCCCCTTAGATCATCACCAAGGAGCTGGAAGCGGGCGAGTGGAAGCGGAAATACGAGGAGAGCCGGCAGGAGGTGCTGGAGATGAGGTAGGGAGCGTGCCGGGGGGCGGCCGAGCCCGCCGCGCTCCCGCTCACCCGCGCTGCCCTCCCTGCGTGCAGGAGGATCGTGGCCGAGTACGAGAGGACCATCGCGCAGATGATCGGTAAGGGCCGCGCGCCCGGGCGCGCCGCGCGCGGCCCCCGCGTCCGACGGCCTCGGCCTTCCTCCCGCCAGAGGACGAGCAGAGGTCCACCATGACGTCGCAGAAGAACCTGCAGCAGCTCAGCATGGAGAAGGAGCAGGCGCTGGCCGACCTCAACTCCGTGGAGAGGTCCCTCTCGGACCTCTTCAGGAGATACGAGAACCTCAAGGGCGTCCTGGAAGGCTTTAAGAAGGTGCCCGTCCCCGGGGGTGCCCCCCGTGCGCCCCGTCCCGCGCCGGCGCTCGCTCCCGCCCAGCCCCACGTGCTCTGTTTTCCAGAACGAAGAGGCCTTGAAGAAGTGCGCCCAGGACTACCTCGCGCGGGTGAGGCAGGAGGAGCAGCGCTACCAGGCCCTCAAGGTCCACGCGGAGGAGAAGCTGGACAAGTGAGCGTCCCACTCGGATCCCGCGGGGAAGAGGCTCCTCGGGGCTCCCCTCCGTGGGGGCTGCTCCTGCAAGCAGGGCAAAGCCCCACGGAGGCTCCTGGCGTGGCAAAAGCTGCTGTTTCCAACCCGAGATGCTGGTTTAAGTGGATCCCGTTAAGCCAGCACAAATGCCCGTGCGGATTCCCTCCTCCTCCGCTCGCCTTTTCCCGAGGCGCACGTGCGGGGAGCGCCGCAGGGTTTCCCACGCTCGGGGTGCTGGCACCAGGGGGGTGCCAGGAGCCGGGTGCCGGCGTCCGAGCGCTGCCCCGTCCCCTGCCAGGGCCAACGAGGAGATCGCGCAAGTGCGCGCCAAGGCCAAGGCCGAGAGCGCCGCGCTGCACGCCGGCCTCCGCAAGGAGCAGATGAAGGTCGAGTCGCTGGAGAGAGCCCTGCAGCAGAAGGTAAAGCCCCCGGCGCGCTCCCTTTGCCACCCCCCTGCCATTTTGGGGCCAGGAAGCCCTTTTCCATGCACGCTTCCGTGCTCCAGAGAGGCCACCCTTGCGCACGGGCGAGCGCTGGCCTCCGCTGGAGGCCCTGATGCAGCGCAGGGAGCCGGGCTGTGCCGGGGTGGGGACACGTCCGGGCGGGGGGTCCCTCTCCGGGCGCCTCCATCTCCTCTCCTCCCCCAGAACCAGGAGATCGAGGAGCTCACCAAGATCTGCGACGAGCTCATCGCCAAGCTGGGGAGGACGGAGTGAAGGCCGAGCCTCTCCGTGCGGCGCCGCTGCCCTCGCCCCTTGCCTTAGCGCCCGGCTCGCGGCTCCCACGGCCCCCTCGTGCCCGCCTCGCCGGGATCTCGGGCCGGGATCCGCGTGCCGAGGCGCGGGAAGGCAGCTCCGCGGCGCCGCGCTCATCCCGAGCGCTGCCGGGAGCGCCGCGCCGGGGCGGATTCGCTCTCCGCGCCGTTTCCTCGCCGGCCTCGCCGCGCCGATTCGCCAGCCTTGTTTTGCTGCTCTCCTTTTGTAACAGAACGGGGCCCTTTCCCCTCCGTCCCCTCGCTCCCCGTGCTGAGCATGCAGTGCAGCCACCTCCTGAAAGCAGAGCCATGCACCCATAGCTATTTTCTTAGGTTTATTATGTATAGAGAGACTTTATTGTGCACCGCAGCGGCGGGGGCCCCTCGTGCCCAGTTTGGGAGGGGAGCAGAGTGGCACTTTACCCTTGTCCCCCGGTGTCCCCTTCCCCGCCACCCTCGCACTCCCAACCCGGGCCAAGAAGATTCCTAAGGAATGATTTCTTAACTATAATATGGTTATAGCTACCTATAGAAAAAATAAATAAATAAAGAGATATAAAGGTTATAGTTCTATACAATGGAAGGCGAGTTGGTTGCAGCTTTGCACGGGTGTTTTGCAAGCGCGTGCCCACCCCACGAAGTGCCCACGAGGAGCCCGTGCCCGCATTGACTACTGCCAGCACCGCTTTGCACCCTCCACGCGCCCGCCGCCCACGTGCGTTTTCTATGTACGAGAAGTTCCCTTTTGTATGTCGGGTAAATATTTGTAAGAGCCACACTCACACAAAGGAGATTATTATAATGATTACTAATATATTTTTTTTTCCCCCCTCCATCTTTCATTGCCTGAATAAAAGTCGTGTTTACCACTCTGGAAGGATTCTGGGTGTTTATTAGCGGGTTGGCAGTGAGTTTGAGATCAGGCACTTTTACCTGCTGCAAAGGCCCCAATTCTGCCTCATTTTCATGAATAGAGGTTGATAATTTGGGGATTTCACAGGCGCACGAGTAGCATTTGCCCCTGCTTTTCTAGATGCAGAAACGCAGCCCCCCGAATGACTTTGACCGTCCTCTTAATTCCCGGCTCACTTAAATGCTGCGCGGGGCAGATTTCCCTAAGCTGCAGCCCGTGCAGAGCTGGGTGCCACAAGCGAGCGGGGAGCGCACCCCTGTCCCTGCCATTTGGGGACACGGGGGGTTATTTCCCCGCGTGAACTGCTACAGGGTAAAAACGGGGTTATTTTCCCCCCTGCACAGTCGCTCGTGGGGCTGGCGAGAGCCACGGCGGGGTCACCGGTGCGGCGGGGCCGGCCCGTGTCCTTGGGGCGCCGCTAAGAGGGCATTAGCCGGGGCGGGGGGGGAGTTATCCTCGGCCCCCGCTCCAATCGCCCCGGGAGATTAGCCCTAAAGCCTTAAGACAAAGCAGCGGGCGCGGGGCCGCGCCGCGCACACCGCTCACCATGCCCGCCCTGCGCGCCCTCCTGGCCCTGGCCGTCCTCGCCTCCCTGGCTGCGCACGGTGAGTGGCCCGAGGGCGGCGGGGACGGCACCCGGCTCCGCGGGAGCTGCCCACGTCCCTCGGGTGTCCCGGGACTCGTGCAGCCCCTTGCACCCTCTTCCTGACCCCTTGCACCCCCCGTCACCCCCTTGCACCCCCGTTGCCTCCCCAGGCCCCTCCTTGCACCTTTTTGCCCCCCATTGCGCCCTCTTGGAACCTCTTGCACCCACTTGGGTCCCCTGAGACCCCCCCTTGGCCCTTTTGCAGCCCCTGGCGCCCAGCTCACTGCGCAGAGCCACCAAGACGTGCCCTGAAGGTGCCACTCGGTGGGTGCCACCGCAAGGGGAGGCCGCGCACGTGCGCGAGCGCCGGCTCCCTGCACCAGGGCGCTGCCAACCTGGGCCTCGCTTTGCACCCAGTGCGGTCACTCACGGTGGCCCCGAGTCTCCCGTAGCCCCTGGGGTCCCTCCCTGCCCCTAGGACAGACGCAGCGGTGGCCACATCGCTGGGAGCTGCTTGCCACGAGAGGGCTCTGCAACCTCTGCCCGCGGAGGTTCCCCGGGCACTTGCTCACCGCAAGCTGAGGCCGGAGCCTCCAATTTATTCGGCCTCAATGATTTTTTCCCCGTGGTGTTTCTCCCTGTTCGGACCCGGGGGGGACGCCAGGCCGGGCGGTTTGGGGGTGGCGCGGGCGGAGGCGGCAGCTGGCACTCACCTTGTCCCCCGCGTCCCGCCGCGCGCAGGGGCAGCGCTGAGATGCCACAAGTGCGTGGCGGCCAGCGAGAGCGAGTGCGGCAAGCAGGGCTCGCACAGCTGCCCCCAGTACGCGGACGCCTGCGCCACCATCACCGCCCCCAGTAAGTCCTCGCGCGGCGCGGCGGGCCGGGCAAGGCAGCGGGCACCGCGGGCGACGCGCGCGCTTGTGCTTCCCTTGCAGACAGCGTCGTCAAGTCGTGCTCCTACAAGGCGTTCTGCGAGCAAGCGCGCGGCGGCGCGGCCGGCGGCCGCGGCCCGGCGGACCATGCTGGGCATGTACGTGCCGGACAGGTTCGCCCTGAAGTCGTCTCAAGTGCAGGACGGGATGGGGCTCTACACGGCCCGCAGGGTGAAAAAGGTGGGTGCCGCCTCCCTGTCCCCCTGCGCGCCGCTCCCGCCGCCGCTGCCGCCGTGCCGCGCGCCGGCCGTTGGGCGAGCGGTTTAACGGCCGCCCGGCCCGGCCCGGCCCGGCGCGGCGCGGCTGCCACGTATCACTGGCGAGCGGGGCGGCTCCTCCTCCGCCGCCGCCGCGCTCGGGCTTCACCTCTGCCGCCGCCGCCGCTTCCGTCCGGGCTCCCTCTCCCCGGGAGAGGCACCCGCACCCCCGCCGCCCTGCCTGCCGCCAGCGGGGCCGCCCGGCCCGGACAGGGCACCGGGGGAAGCAGCTGCCGCTGGGGCCAGCGCCCCCTCGGGAGGGCGGGGGCTCTGCCTCTGGGTGTCCCCCTTTTCCCTAACTTTTTATTTAGTTTTTATCCGCGTCCCTGGCTTTGTTTCGAGTGGGGAAAGCTCCGCCGGCGGGACGGCCGCCTTGGAGCACAGCGCAGCTCTGCGGGCCGTGCCCCCGGCCGGCCGTCCCGCGGGATCCTGTCACTTGGCCGCCCCTCCAGCGTGGCAGGGCGGGCGGCTGCGCTCGTGGGAGGTGGTGAAGCCCGGCCCGTGAACGAGGCGGTGCCGCGGGGCTCCGGCTGTATCTCTTAAATCGCTGCTGTCTTGAGCAAGTCATGTCCCCTGACGCTTCCTAATTGAACTGAACATTTCTTGATTAGGTGAAATAGCAATTGTTTATAGTTTTTCGGGCAGATTGTTTGAACAGCTTACTCAAATAGCTAAAGGCATACCTTAAATTCTTCTGCGTTACAGTAAACCTCTCGTTATTTTATTTATATATTCATTCTTTTTTTCCTTTACATCTTTGTCCTGCTTTTGTCTCTGACTGGTTTCCCAAGGCTGACTTGTAATGGTGAGGTAGTTTCACCCACCTTGAGATTGGGGCATCTCACCTTTGAGGAGCCTAGGAGTTATGGGAGTTAATGGGAGAGGGGAAAGCCAAGCTTATTATTGGCTGTCTTAGATTTCCTTCACTGAAGTTCAGAGCTTTTATTTGAAAACTTTGGGAACTGACATATCAGAGATGATTTTAGACTACTAGCATACATTAATTCTTGGACTCAACGAAATAGAGTCAAGCTCCCTAGAATGGTCACCTGCACAGTAATAGCAATTCTGAGTGTTCATGTAGAATGGGGGGTCTGAGACTCCCTTCCTTTGTATTGTTGTAAGCTGAATTTTTGGAGCTGTGCACAAGGAAGAGTAGCATCTCTTTATTCTTGCCTGAGTTCTTCTGTATTGCAGATATCACCTCTTGAGGTTTTTTAACTATATTTATGTATGGCAAGATATAGTACTGTCAACTGTAGCTGGCACAGTGCTGTGGTCAAGGACCAGAGAGGTCTGCTTGTATAGCTAAGCCAGTGTGAGCTCTTCACACAAGGTATCTCAGTAAAACTGTGGTGTGGCAAGTATAATCTGTGATACATTTGAGTCATGGAAGAGAATGGGAGAATTCACTCTATTCAGGAATGTATTCTCTGTCCTGGTAGCGCAGAAAATCTTGTTATACAGAGCCTTGCTCAGAAATCTGTGTCCAAAAGGAAGATTTGCTCTCAGTAGGATGAGGAACCAGTTGCATTGCTGTGGGGAACTTGGCCCTGGTGGGATCAGGTATTCCAGAGACATAAGTATTGCGTGTGACCACACTCTGTTCAAAAAATCAAGGAGTGCATAAATAACACAACTGATGCCTGGATAGAAATCAAAATCAGATCTGAATTGCTCTCACTATTTCTTGGTGGCCGGTAGGGAGGCAGCAACACTGCACTTCATTATATTGTAGTGTAATTAATAGCTGTTAAATAATTGCAGCTCACGTTGGCAGGAAATGTTGAATATGGCACTAATTGTGAAATATGATCTATGTTCCTGAGTAGCAAATACTGCACCATTTTCTCTCTTTTGTTTAAATACACAAAAGCAATTGTGTTTATTGAAAGTAACAAATTTAGATAATCTTATAATCAGGAACTGGAGTAACAACTCTGCAGATGTTAAGTAAACATGAAGAAGGCCTCTAAACATTATGGTGTTAGCAAAGTTCTGGTAATGATATATTTTTAACTCTTGTCTGCCATCTGCTTTTGTGCTGTCGGGCATTATGCCATGTTTTCAAGCTTTTGTCTGTAATCATAAAAGGTGGAAACTATTTTTGTTTTGTTACCTTAACAAAAGCTGTGATTTTTGTGTAATTTCTTTTCTCTTACAGCTGGTCTTCAGTTCCATCCACAGTATCATAAGACTCTTGGTATAATTATCAGAGAGAGCTGCTACATTCTTCCGTGTTTGCAGGGACTGGAACAAGATTAGTTACTTTCAAGAAAGCAGCTGTTGAAAGCAGCTTTTTTGACATTTGGATGATGCATCTTTCGTATCTTAAATCACTTTTGTTGTTAACTCTAGACTAGGTTGCATACCTCAATTTTATGGAAGTCTTAGTATGGTTCTGATCAATATATGTTGGTGTGTGATGGCAGATCTGGTAACTAGGACTAGTAAATACATATACAGGTCTGAAGAAAGTCCTCTGGAAGTCTAACCACATAGAATTTTTACATTTATAACCATAGACCTTTGTGTGTAAGACATCAGGTTTAGTGGTCTTTAATTTCTGTTTTCTATTCAAATATGACACTTTTTTTTTCTTTTTAAATGTTCATAGGTCTGAATTACTGTGTTACAATTGCTTCTAATTGGAACTGGACATCTTACCTTTTACTTTTGCCATTGCTTTGAACTTCTAGAGGATCTTAAACATATATTGCAGTAGAAATTTACTAGCTTAGAGCAGTCAGGGTAAGAATGACATGGTATTTCTTGTTTTGAATCAGTGTGCACTGTTAAGCTCTTGCGTTTCACTCAGAGGTAGTATGTGCTTCAGTGATAGGTAAAATTGATCTTGTAGGGGCTTTGTAAGGTATCTGGAGATCCTTTGGTTTGTAAGGATGGAAGTATTACAGAGTTGAGAATTGTGGAAGCCTTTGAAGTACTTCAGGAAAATAATTCATCTCTGTACCCATAGAAATATATATTCTTTAGCTGTTAAAAAATGACTATGGGAGACTAGCTTTTTCAGGTTCCTTGTTCATTAGGTCTTCAAATGATTTCTGTATTAACTTCATAACTTCATAGATTTTTTTTTTTTTTTATGGAGCTAATCTAGATTATAGTCAGACAAACCTCTTTGCTTCTTGATAATTACTGTGAGTAATGAGTGGTACGGAAGATGCAATTAAAACCTCCCTTAGAGCCTAGCACTTGAAGGACTCTGCCTTCCTTGTTGCTAGTGCTAGCCCCTTGATGCTAGTGAACGGAAGAAGCCAGTTGAGCCTGGCAGGAGGTCTCTTTCCCATCTCTGTTTCTGGAGAATGGCAAGAAAAGCTCAGTGGGATTTGGCATTCTAATGCTTTACTGCAGCTGGCTGGGGCCATTCGTTTCTAGGAAGAATCCCTGTGTTACTCCCTTGTCTACTCCATGACTTTAACCTAAGCAAACTGTGGCAAGCTATCTCCATCCAGTGTAATATCTGCATGGCCCCTATTAGATAGCAGTGTGTTTGTTACTTCTGATGTAAGCTGAGAACACTGAGAGCTGCAAACATTTAATTGCAGCGGCCTAATATTACTTTCATTATCAATGAGAAGAAGGAAGGAAGAAATTTCAGTTTGGATGTCAGATCTCGGGCTTTGTGTAGCCAGAAGATTAGAAAATCTTATTTAATTAGCAAAGAGATGAAACTTGGTATGAAAATCAGTGAGAAGTGAGGGACATGAAGGCCTACAGTGTTAGAATTTATTTTCACTGTTTTTGTCTTTTTGCCTTTATTTTTATTTTTTTTTCCTGCGTTTTCTAATGGAATATTCCTTGGGCACATTTTAAGAAAAACTGGTCCTACATTTTTACTTTCTTGTACAGTTTCAGTTTTCTTTCAACTGTTTATTACCTCTTACATACTTCAAGTTTAAATACCAGAATATTTTATTTGCTTGATTACCTCTAAAAGGAAATATCCTGGAGGTTTCCCATTCCCCTTCTTCCTCTCTCCTTTACCAGGAGGCAATTTGCTAATGCTAGGGAACTGGGAGCAGGATATTCCTGAGATGTTGAACATATATGGAGGAATGGGCATGTAAACAAGATTGATACAATATTTTTGCTAACAAAAATATTTGAAAAGAAACATTGCAATTTTTAGCATATAGTTATACTTTGTAATGAGCTTAAGTACATAGAGTTTTTCAATCTGAATATTGCCTAAAGGGAAATAGCATTCTGCATTCCAGCTTGTAGGCTTTGTCACTGCATGTAAAGATTCAGATTAGAAAAAAGGCCCATGTAAGAAGAAAGTCCCAGTTTAATTAATTTGGCCTGCTGCTAATGTGACGTCTGTGAAGGAAACACCCCCAGAAAACCAAGCTTTGGAAGGCCATGTCAATGGATGCTTTCACAGCATGTGTTATGACTAGCAGGTGGTATAACATTTTTATCTTGTTTATGAAGGCTTGATTAATTCATATGTGCATACTCCTTGCTTTTTTTTTTTTTTTTTTTTTCAATGAATCTCTTAGTATGTTCAGAAACTCAAAACTATTCTATGTTTTGATTTGTGGCACTTCCAAAATACTGTTGCCTTATAATGAAGAGAAATTATATTTGCTACAAGGAAAATAAATATCCAGAGGAAAGGTATGAGTCTAAGTGCAAAATGTTATGTGCAAAGTTATGAAAAGAATTGGAAAGCCTTACAAAAATTGTGTTGTTACATACTGCTGCCTGTAACTGTTTATAGGTCAGACACCAAGTAAATTTAAGAAGTTGTACCAAAGTTGAATCCTCAAGCATATGACTCTTCGAGGCTGTGCACATTTTTTGGAAGTTAGGAGTAAGGCAAGAAAATTATTGTTTTCCATTTAAAGCTAAAATTGATACCTTTAAAGAAGTTTGGGAGCAATCTACTTGCTTTTTTCACTAACTCATTCCATTTTATGATCATTCCATTTATTTTCTTATCATTCCATAGGGTGAAAAATTTGGCCCCTTTGCAGGGGAGAAGCGAATGCCTCAGGAGCTGGATGAGGACATAGACTGCAGGCTCATGTGGGAAGTGAGTGGTCCATAATGACATCACACCTAGTAAAATGTGTTCCCGGTATTAGGTCATTGCTATAATAAATCCTTTTTTTTCACAGCTGTAGTTAGATTTTGTACTTATTGGTCATGTCAGAGTATGCTTCTTTTGAGAGTAAACTGACTTCTTTAAAAAAGAAAGAAAGTGCAAATGATATTTTCTAAGCAGTAAAGTGTCAAAAGCATCAAGTCAAGAAAAGTAAAATGTGAAAAAAAAAAAGTGGACATGTAAAAATAGTTAAAATTATTAAAATTTTAATATGGAAAATATGGTTTAATATGGAAAGGTGATTACTCATTTATGGTGACTGACAGACATCAGAAATCATAGGTTCCTCCAACTATAAAATAGAACATTCCCTGCTGTGACATTCGTGTGAGGATTTAGCAGTTGTATAAAGAAAGCTTTTACGTTATAGTAAAATTTATAATGCAGTCAATAGCTGTAATTCTTTAGCAGAATGAAAACCCAGTGCCCCGAGCAGATGAAGGTATAGGGAACTTCAGGATTTTTTAAAACTCTCATATTTATATATATTGGACAAAACAGTTCATGTGCTATAATCAGGATCTTAAACGGTACAAATTTGTCTTGTCCTAGTTGTGTTTACACATAGGAAATTCCTGTCTGCACTCACCAAATGAAGAGAGGACATTTTGACTGAAAAATACTTGCTATAACCAAACTTTACAACCTGATCAAAAAAACTTAGTCAGCAGTTTTTCTTTTTTCTTTTTTTTTCCCTGTTCTTTCCAGTCTTCCGTTCTTTCCAGAGTTCCATTTAGTTTTTGGAGGGAACATCTGGTTCCCTCAACCAGATGACCATAACAAGTATGTTGTGTGATGCTGTACAAAAAGGCTTGTATTTTGTTTCTCTTAAAGTACAATCTATACATTTATTACAAGAGAAATTTTTATTTCAAAACAAAACAACAACTCTAGCATTAGCATCACTGAACTGTATGTAAAGAGAGTTTCTTAGATTCTATGTAGTGAAACAATTTGTAAAATAATACAAAAAGTCCATGTCATTACACTCAAACTCTATTTAAATGTAGCAGTGTCATACAGTATATTTCTAGATCATTTTTACTCAAGTTCTGAATCCTCGCCCCTTTCTTTTTTTGCACTTTCCTTTGAATCACTCCTTTTGCTTTTTTCCTTTTTTTTTCTTTTTTAATCTTTCTTTTATCTGTGAGATGTACCCAAAATATCCACTCCTCCAAAGTAGGTGTGAACTTGTCATTTCTATGTCTTCTTTGGTTATATAAAGAGAAACTTGTTTCATTTTCTTTGTTCTCAGCTGAAAACAAAATGATACAATGTGTTTTTATAAGGAATGTTTGCAGAATGTAGTACATGTTAATATGCTCTGTCTCACTTTCCCTTTCATGAGGTTTCTGCAGGTTGTTTAAATTAATAACATTTCTGAACCAGAACAAGGACTCTAGGATGGATGGTGGGGGGATTATAGCAATGAGAAGGTCTTTTAATTTATGTTGCTTGAAAAGCCATATGATCCTCCAAATGTCTCATTGCTGATGATTAAATGGAATTTGTCTGTTCTTTATAAAGCAGAAAATAAAAGTCAAATACATGTATTTGTTGATGACACTAATGTGACCCCATTGACAGCAAAGCAGAAAATTAGTTTTTTATGAGCTGTTCTAAGACCTTTTTGTAGTATCTTGTTGTAACCTAGTTTTGAGAGCCTTGAAAAGTTTTCTACATACCAGATTTTATGACTTCCTGAATGTTTGAACCCAACTTGTTCATGTTTACTGAAGTTGATCTTAACATAGTCTTTATAATGTAATTTAAATCATGCTGAGAGAAGTCTTACGTTGAAAATCGAGACCAGGAATGAAGGAGGTATAAAGAAGTTGAATAATCCAAGTGGATGGTTATTCCAGAGACTATCGGAGTCAGTCAAAGGAACTAGTCAAGTTTGTGCATATTTAGATGTACCAAATATGTTAAAAATAATTATTTGGATGGCTGCTAGATGAAAGTACATTAACGCCTGACCTCACAGTCTGATCACAGTCAAGCATGTGGGTTTTTTGGGAGGACACCTTTAGAAAGAAGGCTGAAAAGTAGAGGTTTTACATTTCCATGGGTCATCTAAAAATGAACATTAATGGGATAATATTTTATTTGCGTATAATACCTATGGTCTCAGCTTCCATTTTTTTTTTGGTATGGTCCTCTGTAAGGAAATTTCCCACATGCCTTTCTAGTGGTCCAAAATAGCTAGTGGCTTGTATTGTGGTCTTTTTTTAATCATGCTGTATCTTTTCCTTTGAGATCAGCACTATCAGGTGGCACCTTTAAGAGGTGACATTGAAACTGAATTGCAGCCATTATGATAGTTTTGGCCTTTTGGAAGACATGTAACTTGGAAGCAATTTTAGGAAGTTTGCTGGTGTCCAGTTGTTTTGTTAAATAAAGTTCTGAGAACATTAGAGCTGTGATTATATTATAGATGAATGTCATTAGTCTGCTTATAATTTGCATAATACTGAAGGAATCAAAGATTTTACACTTGCTCATTCAAGAATCTCTAGAAGATTGAAACAAAAGCATCCTTTATCTTGCTGTTGTCTTTGTAAAGAATTACCTGCTGAAAATTTTACTTGCAAGTGATGTGAATGGAAAGCAAACCAGAATTCCCAGAAAACGTTGATGACAGTGTGGTCAGGAATAATGATTTTAAAAAGCCAGCAAAATACCCAGGTAGCTTTTTTTCTCCTCCCTGCCCCCCCGCCTTTTTTTCCCCACTATTATCTCTCACACTGTCTAATGATTAAGTATGCAGCTAGCCCTGGTGATGATTTGAGTTTGCTTGTGTATGTATGTATTTAGTGTCCCACAAATACCTTGACAAAGTGCTGCCTTGTTAATATGGATTAGTGTTATATTTGGTCTTCCTGCAAACACATGTAAGTTTAATATTGCTAGCTCAAGTGCTTTGAGTTGAAAACAGAATATTCTTTAGACATTCAATTTCACAGAAATTTTTGCTTCTGGAAGCTGCTAAGATTTATTATTTTCTTCAGGCTGTGAAGGGAAGATATGTGTTGAATTTTTCTTTTTTGTTCAAACAGAGAAAGTGGCATTCATTTCAATACTATTGGATTGCAGCAAGCATATACTTCCACTGATGACTTTGGCAAACGTTAAAATGAGGTGGGCTGGAAAGACTTGGTTCTCTTTCAAATACTTTGTCATACCATGAAGAAGTGTTGGTCAGGGTAAGATAGCACATGCTAGACTGTGTAACACTGAATGCTGCATATTTCAGATGTGGTTTCTGTCTGTCTTCCAAGATGATGTTTTCTTCGTTGCTATAAATTAAATATGAGAAGAACAGAAACATGTTTGAGATCAGTCTTTCTGTGGAAGCTAATGCTCACGCTTATTTTCATTAGCAAGTGAAATGAAGTCATGTTTCTGCTACTTAATGCTAAATATTTTTGCACTATGATTGTTTTGAGTTATATAAAACTCCCCCAAAACATGCAAAGTCAGTGGAAAACTTAGCGGGCTTTGACTAGCTTTAGATCAGAGCCATTACATATAAGACTGGGGTCTGACAAGTCAAGCACTTTAATGGAGTATTTGTGTTGCTGCTGGGGTTTTCTGGAAGGGAACTAGTAAAATGCATGGTTCTTCAAGTATTTTACAGTTATTTATAAAAGGAAAACATTACAATTCAAATGTTTGGGGAGAAATGCAATAATTGGATTGCAGATGCTTTAATAAGTTTCTTTGAAGGTTTTCTATCTCAGTCTGTGTGACGCACAAAAGTATTTTTCATTTTCTATAATTTCCTTCTAGCAATGGTTGTGGCAGGCAGATTGTCCTGAAGATTCCTGGTGAAGCTATTGAGCAATTGGAAAGGAGTTCTTTGCAAGAGGATTTGAAATTTTTTTCAGAATGACTCTTGCTTTCTTCCCTGTGTGGAGTAAGTGGTAGGATTATGTATGTGCATCCTTGTAAAAGAAGAGTCTCTGATATAAAAAGGCTAGGAAGCCCTAGTCAATTTAAGATGTGGTGCTCCAGAAGCCAGCGTGATGCTTTTTAGCTCTGTGGAGTGGAAAGGTAAATTGCATTATCTTTAAATTTCTCGAAAAGGATGATTGTAGCTTGATACATTAATCTTGTGCTCTTCCTTGCTTTATAGCTGGGGCAGTTTCCATGGCTGGAAATATTGAGGCTACACAATACATTTCTCATCTTTTCCAGTGTCAGTGATGACAAATGTGAGAGGGGAAGATGTCTTTTTGCTGTAGCCAGCAGGATCGTAGGTGCCTGCAGCTCAACATCTGTCTGAGTGAGAGAGTCTTTGATCCTCTCTCCTTGGATATTATGTGAATAGATTTACAAGCAGAGGCCAGACTTAAGTCCTTTAGCTTGTGTTTGTTGATGTGTTTCCTAATTGAACTGATTCTCCTTTTAAATGCTCACACCACAAGGCAAGGACATGGTTGGGGAATCTAGTGAGCTCTTATTGGAGAGAGCATCCTTTGGGACATTTCAATGTAGTAATAATTTGATATGAATGAGGGTTAGATGCACTTAGTTTACACTAAAAATGTACAGTCCACTCTAACTATCATTATTACCTTGTACTGACTTTCAATTTGAGGAAGTGTTTTTGACTTTGTGGCTTTTATTTCTTTACATCTACATTTTTAATGTAGTATTATTTCTTTATGAGATGGTAAAAAGTAAATGTAAATTGGTAAAAGTAATAGAAAGTGTAACATCTGTCTTTAAGGATTTAATCATATTCTTTTGTCAAAGTTTCCTTAATGTGTTTCCTTGTTCCTTCTTTGTATATTGATATCTCTTCATGGGTAGGCAGATATTGAGAAAGATAGCTGAGTTTATGGTGTGGCATCAAGGAGAATATATAGTTTTATACTAGGATCTTGATTGTTTCTCTTTGCAACGTAAGTCAAGAACTGATTAAAAAAAAATTGCAGGGCTGCAAGTACTTTTGCTGAAGAGCATGATACTAGCTTGACTTAAGTTACTCAAAGATAATAATCTGCACTGTTAACCATTATCAGTGAGTGATGTTGTTCTACTAGGCAAGTTACATATTTAGAACCAAGTGATTATTACTGTGTAACCAATGCATCACATCTTTAATATTTGATGGAACTTTTCAGGAACTAAATATATGAATAGCAAGCCTGTGAATGTGAATTTGGAGCTTTCTTTTGTGGTTTGATTGTATTCATTTTGCTCATATTCCTAATGGAACTAATCTTTCCAATAATGAATTGACATTGGCAAATGAAATAACGTAAAATACTATTATTTCCAGGTCAAAACCTACATTTAAATATATAGCTTTGATACTGTTCAGTGTGATATATGGTTAGTCCAGGTGTTTGAAAGTAAACTTTTAAAGTTAGAAATACTGGCAGCTTTTCATGATATGTGGACATCTTCCTCGGAAGGACAGTAATAATTTTTAAAGGATTTTATTTGCAGAACTAAGGTAATCATTTTATTTTAATCTGAGAACAACATGCTGTCATCAGCTATTATTGTAAATGAATATAGTTTTTCTTTCTAGCAATATCTTAAAAATTTAGGTAATTTAAGCATTCATACTGACAACATATGATAGTGCATCTATTGGAAACAAATACGGCATGTATGCATGTGAGCAATTTAAATGCAAAGCAATGATGACAATCTAATTTTGGTCTTGCATAGGGGAAATCCCTAGTTCTTAGAAAATACCTATAGTGGACGCTTCTTGTTGACAGATAAAGAAAATATGTTCCTTGTATAAATAAATCATAGAGAATAATACTGCTGTGGTGTGACCTTCTTTTGTAGCTCTATATCCTCTATCTCAGAGGAGATTTAATGGATATACTTTTACAAAAAGCCATTTTTCATGTAATGAAAGTGGCAGCTATATTCTGTCAGCAGTATTTCTTTATGTTTTGAGAGAGAAGAAGGACTGTTAAACAAAGTTTCTATTTCTAGTATTTGCATTTTTGTTCATGTAAGTTGAAATTTAGATACAATTGTAAAAATGCTGTGGATCTATAATGAAAACAAGAATTTCCTCACATGAAGATAATATCATTTGTGCAATTCTTTCTTCAGAATAGTGTCTAACAGAGAAGTATTGGGCAGTTTGCCACATCTAGTGATACAACTATCAGTCAACATTTTTTGGAAAGATAGGTTCCGCTAGCAGTGTGTAGAGTGTGGAACACGTCACTTTATTAATCAAGTTTGTGATGCTTACCTCTGTTTTCTGTCTACAGGGCAGTTTTTAAAAGTGTCTTCCTCACATATTTGTTTCCCGTGCTAAATATTTTACAGCCCTTCATCTACATAATATGCTAATTTCATTTTACTGAAATCATCTCATATTTTGAAAAAAATTCAGCCAAGCATAGTTTGAGTAACTGATATACATTAAGGCCTCCTATATGTCTTCAAAGGAAGTTTATATATATGAAAGATGTCTAAATGAGCAGTAAAATATGAGACAGGTAAATGCAGTTTTATTGGTTCTGGATCTAAACAATTCACACATGCTAAGCGAGCAGAAAATCATAGAAGACTTGAAAGAGAAAAGAGGAAGGTCATTTTTGAAGAGTGTTTTATAAGTTTCTGGAAGGATAAAATTGTCGTTGGAGCACTGAGAGCTAACAGTAATGAAACGTATCTACTGGATTTGGGATTAGGATGAAGAAAAATGTATTTGGTGATAAAGAAGAAAAAGAGATATTACTAACAGAGGTATAGGATAGCAAAAGAGGCAAAGAGCAGATAATTCATGTTTGGCTTGGGAACTGATTAAGCAATTGGTATACTTACAGGAGAAAGCTGCAATCAAAGACTGTGAAAAAGATGAGTTCAGATTTGGGTATATGCTGTTATCAATGGTTGTTTAAAGCTGAAGTACTTCTGGAGATGGTGAAACTATAGAAATATCGTATTTGGGGAACTGGCAATAGAGGGTAATATAATTGGCATAGGAAGAATAATTTGGAAGAATATGTCTGAAAAAGAAAGCAAAGGATGAAGAATTACCCAATCACTGAGTTGCAAACATGAAATGCATGATTGCAGGAATACAGAAACAGGAGGAGAGAAATACAGAAGGAAGAGCCTGAACACACTGGTACTGGCAACAAATGGTTGAAATGGCATAAGATTAGAGAAAGTCCTACCCCTTACGTTTAACAAAGTTATTGCTGGTGTTGTCTGAAGTTACAGTAAAAGAGGAACATGACACAGTAAGTTGATGAGCAACTTGGAGAATGCATGCAGGTTACAGAAGAAAATAATTCAGTAGTTTGGAAAAGGAAGAGGGGACAATCACAGTAAATTGTGAGGAAGGGAAAAGGAATTGGAAGCAGGTGACCTTCAAATCCAAGTACGTAGGAAGGAGTGAGAGAGACTGAATGATGACAAACTGGGATAGAAGAGGAAGAGCTAGGTAGACTGTAGGAGTAAAATACCGGCATCAAAACATGCAAAGGAGGAGAACTCAGGAAATCTGGAAAATGGATGATGAGGTTGGAAGGGAAAAGAGCCTCAGATTTTATCAGTTCCTGGCAGGAACGTAAGGAGAGGAAGATTTGAAAGGAAAAGGGGGAGGAAAGAACATGAGTCTGAATAATAATACAGATGGTTTGGGGGGATCCAGGAGTCATAATACAGAGATAATTAAAAGGAAAAGATTAAGCAAGGAGTGAATTCAGTAAAAGAGACTGACACCAATTGCTGGATTTGAGTTGCATGCCTATTTGGAGTTAAATGTGCTTATAGAAATAGGTGAATGGCACCTTAGCTGGGAATACCTGCTGCATTCAACAACTGGTGCAGCTGCTGAGCACCAGCCTGCCTGTGTCTGCCAGTGGTTCTGTTTATTTGGTAGGTACTGTAAGCAGTTTAAATTTTGCCTGTTCTTATTAATGTTCCAGGTTCGTGGGAGTAAAGGTGAAGTCCTTTATATCTTGGATGCAAGCAATCCCCGCCATTCTAATTGGCTGCGTTTCGTCCATGAGGCACCCTCACAGGAACAAAAGAACCTGGCAGCCATCCAGGTAGGCTTCATGGATTCCTACCATCTTCTTCCAGTTACTAATTTAATAAATTTGTTTTCCTGTTTAGTTTTTATCTGTTACAGTTAACCTGCAGAATATGAGAACCACAGCAACCATACTGCTTTCCCTTTCCCACCCTTCTTATTGAAAACAAGCTCTTGTGCTTAAATGTGATACCAAAAACAAGACACTGTTAGAATGAAGGACTGAAGAAGTCCTCATTTAGAATTTGACTTTCCTTGAAGCATTTGTGTTAATCCACTGTCACCGAATTACATTGAATCCTTTGATGTGAAGAATTCCTAATTCATTACCATGTCAAGTGTGTGCCAGGTTTTCTTTTTCCTTTCCAGATATTGTATTAAACTAGTATATAGCTATATTGCATCATAATATTCCTTACTTTGAATATGCCTAGTGCTTTTTGCATGCTGTTTTAAAGGATCAAAGTGGAGTTAAAGGATATAGTTAAAGGATATATATTTGTAAATATATAAGATAATGAAAGGCAAACTTAGAAAACAAACAAGGATTTACTAAATTCTCTCTCTTTTTGGTAGATATGATCAATAATCACCACATTGTGAGTGATCATGATGCCACGCATGTATACACATATGTACCTGTACATATACATACCTGCATACATTTTACATAAATATATGTATTTATGTATTTAATTACACTTAATATAAGTAAGTTCTACTTGTGTTAAATAAAGAAAAATATGCCGCTGTGTCTTTATAGGGTTTGATCCCAAGTTAATAAAGAGAAATGTAAATCCTAAAACCCTGCTATTCCTTTAGCACACCAACCAAAATAAGATAAACCAAAGCTGGAGAACAAGCCTGTCCTAAGACTATTCAAAGAATGCCTAAGAACTTAAACTAGTTGTGTGCTTGACAGCTGCTCACTAGAGATTTACTGTGAGATTTTATGTATATAAAAATGTGAATGGAAGCTAAATGACTCCCTTCTTCCTTCTTACCAGTCCTCTTTCCAGTCTCCAAACACTGCAATGGGAGCATTTTGGTCTGCTCTGAGAACACGTACCATTGTAGTTGTGTTACTGCAGTAGTGATAAACATCGTAATCTTATATCCCAAATAAAGCAATTGATCGTTAATTCACTGTTTACTACCTAGTGTGTGGCTCTGAGTTTAGAAGAAGATAAAGTGGATGTAATTGCATGTAAATAAAAACATGTAGGTAAATGAAATTACGTCCTGGGCTTGGCAGGAAAATATGAGTAGTTCCTCATCGGTCAGTTGAATGCAAACATCCTACTTAGATACCGTACAAAATACTTCCTGTAGTTAAAAGGCGATTTATAGCACATGAGTGGTGGTGTGATAGTAGCTGTGATGTTAGCTGTATAACAAAGGCTAGTTAAAGGCTAGTTCAGGTGAAAGCTGTCGCTTGTATTGTGACAAACATTCTAGCTCTGAATTATGTGATAGCTCTGTCATGGAGCAGTCATGTTTCAGTATTTTTTCATTTACAACACTTAGGAAGTATTTTTAGCAGCTGTTCTGTAAGAATATCTATATGTAACTGATAGAAATGCATTGGAATGTTGGACCTGCATATGTCCTGATTTTTTTCTTCTATGTATTTTGCACAGCTGAGTTGCTGGAGGCTCCTCTAACTAATTTCAAGCAGCAATTGAATGAGGTAGCCTGCTGCTGTGTTTCATGGAACTGTAAAATTGCAAATCCTGCATTAGCAGACACTGTATGAATTGTAATTTTTTTTTGCCCTGGGCCATTCCTAACAATTTAATTATAAATATGATATTTGATATGTAGCAAAAATATACTCTATTTGTCATAATCAAAATGAAATGTCTCCTATCAGATATTCCTGCAGGAGCTGAATTGTTTGTTTTGTTTTGTTTTTAGCTTTTAGGGTATTATATTTTCAATATTATACAGTCCTGAATGAATATGTGTATGTGTTTGTCAGTTGTAATTTTACTAAACAGTCTCTGCTGGAGATGACTATGCAACAAAGATCCTGTTGTGGTTAAGGTCAAAACTATTTTATAAACAGAATTGCTGCCAACTGGAATTTTAAATTCAAATGCAGTTTCATTTATAAGTAGACACTTAGATGATCTGGTGTAACTCAGAATAATATGAGTTAGAATAATTAAATACCAAAAGTTAATGTGAAAGGATATTTACTGCGAAGCGGTAGTTTAAGTTGTACTTCACAAATGTAATTGAAGAAGATTAGCATATGAGAAACAGCACTGTCATAACTATAGCAAAATGTGGCTGTAGTTGTCATAGCACTGTCTCTCACATACAAATCTCCACCTAGCAGGCGAGAGTAAGGGGAGAAGACACAGGGAAAGCAAGGACAAAGTGTGTGAAGCTGTTCCATAAATTTGCATATTACAGTACAGTTTGGGGAGTTTCTGAAATGTAGCTCAATGCAAAGGAGTGATTAACTTGTTACGAACTATATACAGTAAACAATGGTAGTTGTTAACGTTATGTATACTGTCCTCCAAAGTACATGTGAGGGTCTATAGCTCTATGGAGAGAACAAGAATCTGAATAGATGAAGCACATGTGGCTGAATAAAAATGGAACAACAAAAGTTATTAGAACAAAAATAAGTAGTTGGAAGGGGAGTGGTTGTAGTCTGCAATGCACAGCAGAAAGGGAGCAGAAAGGAGGAAAGGAATTCAAGGAAGGGAGGAGGCAAAGAAACAGTGCCAGAAGAGCAAACTAGGAATGTGGAAGAGAGGTCCTGATGCCAATGAGCATGAATTGCCCGTCAAGGGCCCTTGTGACCTACAGCAGATGACCATAGTTAACAAATCGCCCAGGAGGGCCTAACTGGATGGACAGACAGAACAGTTGCAGGTGTGTTCTTTGTGAGTGGGAGAGTTATTAAATTATCTGAAAAATCTTTTACTGTGTCTACTGTGTCCCTGTCTTCAAGCATGTAGATAAATGTATTTCATGCAGGTACTGCTAGCCATGGGTGGAGGCGAAGATTTAGATTCCTTTTTCTGGATGACTTCCATTTGTTTCAGTGAAAAGGCTGTCCGTAGAGCTGCAGCGGTAAGGGAATATCTGGACAAATTAGTGCTTTGATTACCTGACAATTAGTGTAGCTGGAAAAACCAGCTGTGGAGGAAGAATTAGCTGTGGAGGAAGAATGTGCTTGAGCTGCTTTAGTTTGGATTAGAACCCAAAGTTTCCTTTCCAATGAAAATGCAGCAAAGATTAGTGACGCATTGGAGTCTCTGTAGTACTTTTTCATTAATCTTATTATGAATGGAAAGTACACAAATGGGAATGATGTAGGACAGTTTTTGGCACAAAGAGCAGTGGGCTCATGGGGAAATGTAGAGGTGGTCCAGATGCAGTAGTAGCCATAAGAGCTCAGCTGTTGGGATGCATCTACTTGTTGTAGATGAACCTAATAATCTGAACAGGTTGTTGCACCCCCGGTTTACTATGCAATGTAGGGTATGTCATGTGTAAACTAATTGCAAACTGCACTATTTGGTTTTTTATTGAGTAAGTTTGAGACTTTCCTGCAATGGTTTTTGCTTAAGTGGAGAATGAATGTAGGAAGATCACCTTTCACCAGCTCTCAGATCACCTTTTCAGATGGTAGGGTTTGAATTTAGGCTGCAGAAAATTCAAGTTCTTTGAAACTCTTGAAAGAGTTATATGAAAAATAGCAACTCTTACATGTAAGCAGAAGTTAGGATGGCATGCTGATGGGTATCTGGACCGCTGAGTCTATCTATTCTCTCTTGAAGAAAATGTGTAATTAATTAGGCTTTCAAACGCTGTCATTGAGATAAGGATGGAAAAGCAGTGGGTCCTTGAAGGATGCATCTGCTGCTGAGTCTATTAAATAGGTTTCCCTGTGTGTGATAGTAACTTGTGTAATACATTATAGACTTTCCGAAGTGTGAGGAGTCCTACATGCCTGTTGACAGTTTAAATTAGTCTTAGTATAGTACAAAAATTAAAAGTCATTATCTTGTCCTTGTGCTGTGAAGCCTGTTACAAAATATATGGCTAGATGTACTGTAAAGAAGCTTCAATTAGCTTGCTTGGATGTTAATCAGATAAACTTTAAGATTTATGGCAGTACTTGGAAGTTTTCATTAGTGTAAACATGAGTCTGCTTTTGGTGCTTTGGGTAGTACCCAAACCACTTGGTTCACATATGGCAGAAAAAAGCAGCTCTATATATCAGCTTAGAAGACAGCTGCTTCCTTCCTCCCACAGTAACTTTAATTAAACATTTTCAAAGACAAAGTTGTTGGCTTATGTATCTGTTTGGAAGCTCATTTATTCTTTGTGGAGAAATTTGGGGGCCTCATCGTTCTCTGTGCTGTCCTCTCGGCAGGATCTCGACTGTATCTTCTACCCTCTATGCATCTGCATGTCAACAGCAAGTTAAATCTACAGAGGGTTTTTACTTTTAAATATGCTTTATAGAGCCAGGTATGGTTATACTGCTAACTTGGTAGTAAAGATGCTGACCAGAGTTGAAAATCTGTTCATAAAGAAGTTTGTGAATCTTCTAAGGTGGGGGGGGCGGGAAAGATCAAAAATGACAAGCAGAAAACACTGCTTTATCCTGATATAGGCTACAGCACAAATTGTAAAAGTCTCACAGGTGAGGCAGAAGGCATGTTTCAGTATACCAGAATACGAGCAGTGATGTGAGGAAAGAAATCTCAAAAGGGCTATTCCAACTCTGCTCTCCCTGAGGACTAGTGTTAGTTTAGGCTTCCAAATGTATCATTTTACATTCACATTTACATTTACAGTCATTCACTGATAGTCATTCATACAGTTATTCTGTCAGACGTTTGGATATTCGTGCTCAAAATCAGTTATTCCACTTTTTGCAATAGGAAGGGGAAAACATTTTCTACCTGGCAGTGGAAGATATTGATACAGACACAGAACTTCTGATCGGCTACTTGGACAGTGACATGGAAGAAGAGGAAGAGGAGGAGGAAGAGGTCGCTGTTATCCAGGAAGATGAAGACAGTAACAACAACAAAGAAGTGCAACCAGTTGGTGAAAAAAATGCAGGTAGGTGAGCAACATGTGAAAAGATAAATTGAGAGCTTAAAAGTAGTAATGAAGAGAGAGAACATCAGCTTCATAACACTGGAAAATTCCAAGGGTCCTCAAGTGTATTTGTATGACTTTGTATCTCATGGATTCACTTTGGATTGGGGTTCTTTTTGTCTAGTATGGGAAAGCAACTGCTATGAGTTAGAATAAGTGAGCCTGCATTTTGTGACAAGTTATCAAAAATTCTTAAACTTCTGTTGAATTTTCTCACCTGCCTATAGCTTTATAAAATCTGAGTTTTTGATCTGAGAGGGGGAAGTTTCTTCTGTCATAAGTGATGAAATAACTTTATGAAATAAACCTTTCCATAAATTAGTTCAGCCAGTCTTAAGGTAAGATATCAAAGAAATGATAGGTGATCTGAATTACTGTGATGAATTTACAGTCAGGGTCAGTTTAGACTAACAAACTAAATCACAACCATCTTTATGCTTTGCATCTGTTTCTGACAAAACTGGAGGCAGGATTTACCCGTTACCTGCTGGCATTTTGTGTGAGTAATTCATTGAGAGACAAAGCCTGTTGTGAATTTTACGATGCCATTTTGCGTTGCCAGTTTTTGAATGAGAGTATCTCTTAAGGTAATCTAGATGTTCCATGAACATTATCCCCTTATTGTTTTCTCCTCCTCCAATGATGCAGATCCTCTCGGCTGTAAAGAGGACCATGCATGCCCAAACTGTGAATCCAGTTTTGCCAGCCAGGAGATCCTAGCTGAACATCTTCAGACATTGCACCAAAAGCCCAGTGAAGAGAAGGAATTTAAGTGCCGCAACTGTGGAAAGAAATTCCCTGTTAAACAAGCTCTGCAGAGACAGTGAGTAGGAACAAGATTACTTTTCAGTACTCTTCAATACTCTTTCAGTAATCTTCATTACTTTTCCTTTAAATTATTGATTTCTCCTGGCTTAATCATAATTTTAACTTTAATTTTTATGCCTGAATGTTTGATTTCACTGCATAATACTTAAGAATCTAAGAGGTACAGTAGATACTATTGCCTTTACTGTTTGAGTTAATCGCTTGTATAGCTCCTTCGTTACATTCACTTTTCTAATATGTTGACTGCCTGTATTTCTTGGGAATTTCTTGTCACAAAAATGCAGTAAATATATTTTTAATTATAAATTACAGATAGATCAGTGCTGGTTGATCCAGAACTATTGGTCTGTATTAGTGGACTATTTAGTAATTTAGGAAATAATGCTTTAGCTGAGTAAAATATAGCACAGAAAAATATACTTGACTTTGTTTTGTGTTTTTTATATATTTTTGTGCTTGTAACTAAATGGATATATTGCTTTTAATTATACATTTAATTATACATAGTACTACATTTAATTCTCTCATATCAGGAAGTAACAGACTTACATTGCATAGAGTGCAATTAAGACTGTTGCTGTAATGAATTTTTCTGTTTTTTACATTAGAATAATGTTATTAGTCCTAGCTGTTTATAGGCTTTGTGTTCTCTCATGGAAATAAATAAGAGAATTGTATTGTGGAGACATATTTGGTGATTGATAATTAAATATGTTTTGCTGAAAATGTATGTGTTTCTGCTGATCTGTGGTAGGATTTGGATTTGTGTGGTATGGCCA